>RJWT010007180.1:0-27934 GCA_004365215.1 Cuniculus paca | reverse complement strand
AGTGTTCTAAATTTGTATTATTTCCATTGATGATTGTACTACTACTCTAAATAGACTTCTGTAAACTTTCTGTAGAAACTATTTTATAATCATATATAAAATATTTAAAATATTATATCATAGTATATACTTTTCAGCAATATTTAACAAAAGTAAAAGATGATAATAAATATTTGAGAATATCTATTTTAAAATAATAAAAAATTTGGGACACAGTGTTGGGATGGGTTGTGGAAATTTTACCAGAAACACTTTCTTTTTTGCTTATTAAAAGTCAATATTTTTAACAAGTAGGAGATTTAAGACCTTCTGACAAATTTTAAGTCTCTGTCTCCAGAGTAATGTATTCAAATAATCATCAGCAGATCTCCATTAATAAAAGTCACTATGAGGAAGAATTAGTGCTACAAATGTCTTTTTAGTTCGCTCAGCAGGCAAGCATTTGCTGTTTTTCTTTTTTCCTGAAACAGATGCCGACAACAGAATTGTTACTAATTTCAAAATTAGTGAAACTGATTATGTTACAGGAAATAATTAACGCAGAATATGTTTATACAAATATTTTAGCAGTGTACCATTTAAGGCATTCTTATCAAACTGGATTTGAAGCAGCAAACTTCTTGAAATTGCTTGATTAAACATTTGAAAAATAAGAATGGGTGCACTTTTGCTGTACACATTCACTCCTTCACTGGACTTTGATGAGTGCTAGCCTGTACCCAGAGCTGGGGTGGGGCAGAAACTGCCAAGAAGATAACAAAAGCATGTGTTTCCTCAAGTGACAGAAGTCACAGCTTGAAAGAACAGAGGATTACATATAGAAGGGACAAGGTAATTTGGCAATGGTATCCCAGGGGATTTGACAAGTGTTTAAGATATCTCCAGTGAGATGTCCAGTGAGATATGGCATCTGCTACTCAACAGAGAGTCACAGAAGAGTTTCCAAGAGGCATTAAAAATCAGCAAAGAGTGTGCACCTGGGGTTTCCAGTAGGGCCAATCCTTATGTTTTCATGCCCATGTTCTGCACACTCATCTAATCTATAGAAAATTAAGCATAATGTTTCCAATGCTTTATGCCTTGAATAAAAAATAGTACTAATCTAAGTCCCTCTTTACAAAAGCTTCAAGAATCCAAGGATTCGAAGGCTGTAAGAGTAACTGGTTATACAACTATTTAATTGAGTTCTCTTTAGAAACAATTCAAGGTAACAAAAATCTGTTCAAATCCATTTTGCGAATCTCTCTTCTCTCTTTATCATGATATGTGGTAGGTTTGACACTTCTCTTTTTCGGGCACTCTCATTTAACTTGGTGTGCACTGGAAATGAGTTCTTGGATTTCTCACTGTGACCGAATGTGATCTTGAGGAGGCATACTGTGACTGCAAATAGATTGGGGGGACAAAGAAACGGAACTTTCTGGAGAACAGAACAGGCAGGAACAGTTTTTTAAAAAGACAAACTCAATAAACTCTATTTGTTTCATTCTTTGGTACTTTGAAAATAAAACTTTGAAGATTGGCTTTTTTCTTATCCTTGAATTACAGGAGGACATGAAGCAAATATAGGTCCAGTGGGAAACACAATCTATGATAGAAGAAAACTATTAAAATATTGTGAGGCCCACACTGACCAGTGGATGATGACATCTAGCTTCCTCTCCAGTGGTCCAAGTGGTAGGAAGTGACATTGTGTTATTCAAGCACTGTGACTCATGATGAAATGAACTATTTGGGGAAATTTTTGTACACCTCCCTTCACCAAATGCTGTGGACTTTGTGATATAGTTGATTGGGGATTTTCTTACCACATTGCTAGTTGATACGTTGAGAGAACATTTTTTATAGCTTGATCTTTATTCTATCAACATATTGAAGACAAGTTTTTGGACTATGTCAAATTCCCCCATTTTTTTCCCTAAAAGAGACACTAAAATTAATAATATCTGTGTATGCATATGATCAAATAATGACATTAAGTACTTCAGATTTGAAATAAAACTGTAGCACTATAATCTTCTATTAATAAGTAGAAAATTTTGGAGAGGTGAGAGAGAATTTAGAACTGCTAGAGAAATCTAAACACACATGAAGAACATTAAAAAATTTCATTTCATACTTTGGACTAGGAAGATCAAACATGGTATGGTATATTATAAAAATTCAGGACTAGTAATGAAGTTTATTAAAGGATAGATTCATTGAAAATATTAAATGATAAAAAGTATTTATAAGTATCCAATAAATGCGTGTGGGAAGTTTTATTTATTTCTAACATAATATAATTCTCGTGTTGTACAGCATACTTCTCGGGCTCAAGTTTGTTCAAGAATATAAACTTATTAGTGGCACAGAGTTGCTCATTCTAGGAGCATCTCTCTTTCTCTCAGTGCCTCTGCAGAAGAATATAACTTTATACTAGTATGATAATCTTTACATTATTTTGTCATTCGTTTTTGATGTATGATTTTTTCAATATAATAGTGTTGATTTATACACCTCTGTACTCTGCCAAAATAATATTCAGTAAGTGAATGCATTCCTATTTGTTCAAGTTATCACAGATCTTGAACTGCTTCTGCCTTGTGTTTTCTGGCCAAAGATAAAAAACGGATCATTTTTCATAGACAATAAGAGGAAATAACTAAATAACCTGTCCATCAAGCTAAGGATTTATTGGCCAGACTTCAAACCCAAACTTTTTTCAAAACTTTTAAATAAGTCTAACTAAAATAGAATTCCAACAGTTATCTTTTTCTATTCTAAAAGAGAGAGTGCAAGTTCCATAGCTGATTTCTGAAGCATTTCATTAAATTTAAGATCGTTTATCTACTCAGGCTTTCAGCTGACATCTGCAGAACAAAATCAAGATCTCTTATGGAAAACTGATTGATAGTGTGCCATATTATTTGTAAAGTTCAAGCCCTCTACATTTGAAATATGCTATATTAAAAGAAATTTTAAATAAAGAAATTTAAAATATGTATCTGGCTAGAGGAAAAATGTTATAATAATAAAATCTCGCCTTTAGAGCATGTTTTGTCAAAATATGTAATTTTGCTAGAAAGGTTAATGTGAACAACACAGGGCTAGAAAAAGAATGCCATTACTTTATGATTTGCTGAAATTCCTAGTGGCAATTTTTATATATATTTATTCTATTTTATGCAAATACACATGAGCATATATACTTATGATGCAAAGTGCCAGAGGAAAAATTTCTAAGAGTAGAGACAATGAATTACAGTGAAATCTCTGGAATTCTAGCTCCATGTCATCATTTCACTATTATGACTTTTTTTTTCTGAAGAGAATATAACCAAATAAAATAAAACAATAGAGTCAATCACAACAAAACAATGAACATAGTACATTATTTCAAAACAAGGTAAAGGGAAACCAACAATGGCTACCATAATGCCTTTTGTTATCTTCAAAATAATCACCCATACCATCAGGCATAAATGAAATAAAAAAAAAATAGAACAGAATAAAACCAGTAAGAAAAAAAAATCCATGATGGCTACCATTATACATTTTGTTATCTATAACAAGAAGCATTATGTTAGCCACTGTTGTTTTACTATTATCTTGTTGGAAGTTCTGTATTGCTTTCATTGTTCTGTTTTGATTGATTTTACTCTATTTTGGTTTTTTGATTGTATTATGTCTGAAGGTATAGGCAAGTGATATGGCTTTTAGTTTACATTTAACTTGACTTTTTTGCTGTAGTGTTCCAGATATAACAGTTACTAATGTTTGAATTTGAATGACTAAAGTATAATTTAGATATTACTTCCAGTCAAAACAAATTTTTAGTAAGTTATTATTTGCTGACCATTTGGTACTTATCTATTTATGCGATATAATGTTGGTCTTTATTAAAGCCTCAAAATACAAATATATTATTCATTGTCCTGGTCATAGAATAGTAAGCTAATGACTAACAATTTAATTCCAATCTATTGATCTTTTTATCAACATAGATACTTTAAGATGAAGTTTCCTGCCAAATTAACAATGATGATATTTCAAAATGGAATTTAAAGTTTTTAAAAGTTAGAATATATGACAGTAATGGACATTTATTTCTTCATGATAACAGTAAGGCAGAACTAAATTTAGCTGTTTTATATGATCTGAGTATTGTTATCCAAACCTTCACAACACCATGTTTCCTGTGTGTCTTCCACCAGAACACTGGCTGTATTCACTAATTCTGGTTTCTGGTTTTACTCAGTTCCATAGCATCTTATTTAGTATCAGCTTCTCACATTATTCAATTCTATAACCATTAATTTCATTATTCTGTCTTTCAGGAGTAGAGTGAGTAAAAACACATATGATAATAGATTCTGACACTCTTGGAAGAAGACTTTGCAAATGGTCTAATCAAGGTGTCATTTTGAAATAAATGAAATAAACTGTTCTTGGACAGGTTCAGTGACATATTAAAAGTTCATGTCCGGCAGTCTGGTATCAAATAAACATATCTTGATGCTAGTCTAGGAAACTGAACATCGAGTAGTTGTAGAAATTTCTTTTTAATGGGAGCTAATAAATGCTTCACAAAGAATTCTCTGAAAAACACACAAAACTGGTTTCATAACATTTGCTTGTTTTCATTTGTAAATGCTCTCAACATATCCAATTGAGATATCAACCAGCGTGCTAAATCCCAGAACACTTAACATCAGCTTTGTGAATCAATAAGGGCCAGCTCTAGCACATTAGAATAGATGCAATTCAAACAGATTTGTGTATGTGTTAGGGAAAAAAAACAAACTGTTGACCTTCGATCTTATAAAATGCAATCCTTTCTATCACACTGGAAACCCCATCAGAAATATCATCTCATTTATTAGAATATTTTATTTTTATTATATCTATCATTGTAGTTTAGATTACCTAATGCAAATGTACTGAGAATAGTGATTTCTATAAAAGCAAAATCAATAACTTTTATTTAATTCTTCTCTTCTGTTCTATTACATTAATCAAATGGAGGAATGCATAATGGATATTTTACATACTAATCCTTAAAGTGGAGCCTTTAGGTGTTATTGACTAAAGAAAAAAACACATAAAATTTTCACTTTCTTGTTGAGCCTGGCCTGACTAAATGCTTTCAAATACCATTTAAATTTTATAGTGTTTGACAGAAATTGATATGTACTCTAAAGATTATTGTTTACCTAGATTTTCATCTTTTTCCTATATTGTTAAGTTCACAATTTTAATAGTAATTGTTATGACATGACACAATTCATGTATTGTAATTTCTCTACTTTAAGTGTTTGTGAAAATTTTGACAAGATTGAAATTTGTCCATTTTATTCAAGAAATGTGGCACTTACAACACAGATTCCCACAGGTAAAATATATGTTTACATTCATAATTTAAAATTTTTGACTTCTTAGTGACTTAACTTGAAAAGCAAGATGATATTAGTAAAAAAATGATTTCCTTTTATTTGAGAAAGTAAAATTATATTGTCCTTTACTTTGCACTAAAAGAACATAGGAAGAAAAATGACTTGTGATACAAGTTTCATACAAAAAGAAGTATGCTTTAATTCATGATAATGCCTGTGATATAACAAATATGTGACGTGCAATTGAACGAATGGTGTGTATCTGAATTTTTTAAATTACAGTAAAGGATACATTGCTATTAATCGCCCTCAGCATATTGCCTTTGGCTTCGCAGGTGATTTTTCTGTCTCCCTTGCCACTTTCTGAACCAGTTCTGGAAGTCCTTTTACATGACTGTCTTCAGTTGTAGTGTGATGGTTGCCTCAATTCAAAATGTTTGCCTTTCATAGTCATTTTGAATTTGGGGAACAGCCAGAAGTCACATGGTATGAGATCCCATGAACAAAGCGAATGTGAATACAACATAATGCTTTTACATTTTAATCAAAAAAAGACACTAACAGAAGAGCACTTTCAGAACTTCTTCAAAAAGTTAAAAAAAAAAGACATGATAAGTGCATTTGAAGCAAGGATGGGTATTTTGAAGGGAATTAAGAGGAATGTTTCTTTTGCTATAATAAATTATCTTAATTTAGATATGCATGACATTTTGATTATATATGTATATATTGCATTTAATATGAGTCAGTCATCATGCATCAAATTCTATTTCTAAATTCAGAGCAATAATGATTTTATTAAACAAATGATTAATATAGATTAAAGTTCATTCCCAAATAGAAAAAAGATAATTAAGTGTGATATAGCACCTCATATTTTTAGAGTTAAAAAAAATTCATTTCATCTGTGATGTTTAACTGTACTTCTATTTATTCAGAGATCTGTTAGATTAGGAATTGAAACATGTTTTCCCCATTTCACAGTAAAAAGAATGTCACAAAGCGAATTAGAACCCAAATTTTTGTGATGATACTTAAGATAACACACAGTTCATCATTACTCTCTAGACAAATTAGTTTATAATCAAAGAAAATGGTATTTTCAAAACCTATTTGGTGGAGTTCTGCTGGCAAAATAAAGCAGTGATTCTTTCATCTAAAACCTCCTAAATTTGTTTTCGTGGTTGACTGTGGTTCCATTGTATCCATTGTAACCATTGTGTCTAAAATATTTTACCCCTTTTGCATGAAGAAAACTTGGTCAATGCTACAGAATTATTAAATATTACAGATAGAGAATCTGCATCATTCGTGTCTGTTTAAAATTCTGTCTGGATTGATGTAAGGAAATCAAAGAAAGATAAGATTTGCAGATGAAATTTAAATGCTAGAAGTAGGATTTTGGTTCTCATAGGGCTTATGAACTCCATTTATTTTATTTATTTTCTGTGAAAAGATGTGTGTGTCCACATATGTGTGTGTCTGTGTGTATACGTGTGGGTATTTCAGTTTCAGTTTGGAGAATCACTTGAAGCACTCATTGAACTCCCTCCTCTGTTGTTTAAAGGTCACCCATAAAATTAAAACAACCTTTAGTTGTTCTGTTTTGTTTATATATATATATATTTTTTTGCCAATGATTTGGAGAGGGTTAGGACTTTTAAGTTTGGAGTATGATGAAAAAAGAAAATGACAAAAGATAAAAATAAAGTAGTTATACACTAAATAGTATCCTTGAATTATACCCAAGGGAAAATTTTGAATTAGCTACTTGAGACTTGGATATTAGTTGACTTATTATTTTGTTATTTTCCCCACAACTTTAAAGTGTGATACAATAAATATAGCTTCTGAAGTTGATCATTTTCTTCTCTGTCATGCTTTTTTGTTTTTGCTTTTTCTTTTCTTTTTTTTTTTTTATGAACCAATTCCATACTGACTCCCTGAAGCATCCTGACTGAGATTTTATAAGTGGAAAGTAAAACTAATAATCAGAACGATGTCTTATTTCCCCCAGGTATTATGGGCATGTGTGTGTGTGTGTGTGTGTGTGTGTGTTAGCTCTAATGAGAAAATTCCCTAGGCTTCCTTTAGAGCTCCTATGAGTGAAGTTAATCATTGGTAATAAGCAACATGGGAGTATGTATACCTGGAAATTGTAAAATAAGTCTCCAAACTTTTCCATTATAGTGTCAGCATAAAACAGTAACAAATTTTGAACAGATTTATTTTTCCTAAATATCAACATATTCTGCCAAATCATTTAAATCAGATGTGGAAATGATAAAGTAAATGGCTTTTCTAGATTTTTTTCTAGTTATATGTAGCTCAAATTTATTATTTAAATTAGTTTTTACATTTCTATGATTTATTTGTCTCTCAGGTATATGGAATGATAGGTTTGATTTGACGAATTCAAGATATTGACTTGTCAGCATGTGATCTAACATTTGCTGCAGTAGTGAAAGCTACGTAATTCTAGATCATGCTGTATATTTAACTGAGAAAGCATGATAAACTTCTTTTCTACATTAGATTTGAGAAAGAGTCCTCTTTCTCCATGTATGTTTTATCAGTTAGGTCAACATACCCAATGACTAATGTCATAGTACCACAAAATGTTCATAAAGTGCACATTACACTCGAGGTCACATCTTGCTTTTTAATAATTTCATTTTTAAATTTGAAATTGATAAATCCACTTAAAACACTATGGGCAGGTTAATTGTATTACAGAGATTCATGTTACCCTGGTGTTTTGAGACACACACTCTAGAGCCAGCTTTCTTTTTATTTCCCAGGCCTATAGTTCAGAAGCTCTATTACTTTAGAATGGCTCTTTGTACTGGTCACACCTCACTTTCCTCATTGGTAAAGTTGGGTTATATGACCACCCATATCATAGGAATGCTGAGAATCTCATTTGAGTTATGTGTAAGACACTTAATACAGAGTCTGGCACATAGTAAATGCTAAGCAGGTTTTCGCTCTAATTAATGTGTCATTGAAGAAGATTTAGTAAATTCTCCTTTGGGCAATTAAGAAAAGCTCCTTTCTCTCATAAGGTATTTTCCTATCTCCAGGCACTACCACTTCTTTCTGTTCTTTTATTTAAACTAACAAAAATTGTTTCCAAAAAGCTTTGTTGAAATAAAAGCTTTCTTTAGCGAAACAAATAGAAGACCAAGTAATCACCTCTTTTCCCTTACCTTGATTTCAGAAAGTAGTCTAGTCCAGGTTTCTGAGTTTGTTTTCCTTTCCACTTCTCTATATCTCTATTTGGATTGAAATCAGGTTCTCTCTTTCTTTCCATTTTGGTGAAAATTAATAGTAGATGAATATGTCTAATGCATTTCCAAAAGGACAATGTCTATTCCAAACTTGGAAGTTTCAGTAAATCTATATCAGTTGTAGATATATTTTTATTGCTTTTTACCATGTTATTTCTGAAATCCTAATTGGTGACTACACCATCCATAAAGGCTTTTGTTCATTTTAAAATTTCCCATAAGCTTTTTATAAGAGTGACAAGTACAACTTCTGATGAAAAATGTACTATGAATAGGAATTAATAGAAAAACTTATTTCAATCATCAGCAATAGCAGTATTTTATGGAGCTAATTTCTCAATGTTTATCTTTGATAGCAATGACATTTTAAAATTTCAGGGAACCATATTTATTTTGGCTGAAAAACAGTATCTCTTAAATGTTAATATTTTTTCTTGTCCATTTTCCTACTCTGAGTGGTCTATATTTATGTAAGTACAACAATTCAGTTATGTTTGAAAAAATGGCACTTCTTTCAAAATAAATAGAGGGGTGTATGTGGCTCTCAGAATGTCTTTCACCTTCACGAATAATTGAGTAACTCCATATGATAATCCAAGGCATAAATATCTCTTTAAACAAGCTATATTAACTATAAAGTTAAAGAAATCCATTTGTTAATAGATCAGATCCTATGGCTATCTTTGGATTTTATGATTGAGAACTTTTTGTACAAGGGAATAAACTAAGTTATTTTCATGTCTTAGATGTAAAGTCATTATAACTGTAAAAATAAGAACTCAAACGGAGGACTTCCCAGACCCCCTTCCTTCTTTTCTTTGCATTTCATCATTGTTTTATGGCTTAAAAAATATCTCCAAAGAATGAGTGTTACGATTTTTATCTGAAATGTCTCCAAAGGCTCTGGTGTCTAAAGGTTTGTTTTCAATGGTGAAACACTCACAGGTGGGGCCTAGGTAGGTGACTGAATCATTAGAGTACTAACCTCATGGATGGGCTAAGCCTATGGGTTAACCCCATGGGTTAAATGGGCTATCAGAGTCTAGTTGGAGGGAGTAGTTCACCCAGGGTGAGCCTTAGAGGGGAATGTCTTTTCTTTGGTGTTTTCCTTCCTCTCTCCTTGCTTCCTGTCTGCTATGAGATGACTGGCTCTACAGGCTCCCACCATTGTATTGTATTTTGCTTCTGACCCAAAATAATGAAGTCAAAAGACTATGGACTGACACCCTAAAACTATAAGCCAAAATCAATCCTTTCTCATTTAAAGTTGATTTATATCAGGTATTTTGTCACAGGGATAGAGAGCTGATTAACACAATGGATCAATTTGGTTAATAATGAAAAAAAGAAGAAGAAGACAGTAAAGCATTCAGCTAATCAAAACCAACTAAAATATGTTCCATGTTAATACCTTTTTCCAGTGTATTAATATCCACATTAGACATCAAATTATAATCACTGTCACAAATAAGAATTTTTTAAATGTGAAAAGATGACTAAGAAGTTACTGAAAATGAAGATGTGCAAAAAACTAATTCCTAAGCATTCCGTTTTTTCCATACCTACAAACTAATGATTGCATTTCTTTGTCCCTAAAGTTTTTCATGTTTTCATATTCCTTCATGTTTCTATCTTTGCAATTCTAGTGAAAACAGATCTCATTGACAGGCACAATGGTATCGACCTGTCTGTACTCCTAAGTAATCAGGCAACTGAGGCAGGAGGACCAGTTGAACTCCGGAGTTTGAGGCCTTCCTGATACCCCTTCTAAAAAAAGTGAAAAAGTCTCGTATATGTTTGGATTGTATTTTATAATAGATGATTTCTTTCTATTGCTGGTGTATTGGTACTTAGCTAGGATGACTTTCTAACATATTCATTATTCTTTACTTTTTTTCATATACTCATTCAGATGTCTATTGAGCATATGCAATGTTCCAGGGACTTTGCTAGATCTGGGGCACAAAGTTGGAATAAACAGATGCAGTTGTCTCACTTAGATAATGTATCAGTATGAGGAAATTTCAGTAAGATAAGGAGAAGGAAGAATAGCTGATCTGTGAGGGACCCTTCTAACAGCATTGAGCTGGGGAAGTGATTTTAAGAACAGACTGCTCTGTGTCTGATTCTGCAGCACATTCATTAAAACTGAAATGATACAGAACAGCCTAGCATGGGCCTTGGGCAAGGATGACAAGCATATCTGAGAAGTGTGCCACATTAAAATGAAAACAGGAAAAGAAAAGAAAAAGGCCTGCTGGAGAAATGGATGCTTTAATCAATGTGTGCAATATGAATACATCTGTCAAGCAGAAAAAATGGACACATGCAAAACCAGATAATTTTTTATAATCACTTTTGTTGTGTAATATCTGATAACGCCCATAAAATACTGTATGCCAGTCATTATGAAGGCATTTTTACAGTATGTACACGTGTTTAGCTAGTTCCGGTATTACTTCCGTTATTATGTATGATGAAACTGAGAAATCTGTTAGCTAAGTTACTTGCCCAAGCATATGCAGTTAATAAAAGATAAGTCAGGATTTAAGACAAGCAGCTTGGTTTCATCATCTATACTCCGTCTTTGAAATCTGTACAACCTTTTACAGTGCGAGTGTATTAAAGTAAAAAGTTAATTTATTATGATAGATATGCATTTTGTAGCCCAATAAAATCTGTAAATTTATTGAAGAGACTAACTTACCATAGCTAAAATAACACAAATCACCAGAAAGCCTGTGTACCATTTATCATGAATCAGAAGTCAGCAGTAAGACTACAAATTCATTTCATTTCCACGAAGACTTACGGTTTTCTGCCATTTATGAAGTCCTGTGCTAGAAATCACAGATATGAAGATAAGTTATTTTTATCTTTCCCTGAATGAATTGACAGATTTTTTTTCTGTAAGGTAATATGTAAACAAATAAGACTATATAGAACTTAGGCAAATACAGCAGAGTAGACAACCTGTATGAAATATGAAGGCAAAGAATTTCCCTTGTTCACTTGGAATTCCTAGCAGTGTCTGACACTTGCTTGAGGACGGAATGAATAACTAAATTTAACAGTGTTATATCAAGAGAAGGATTACTTTCATCAGGGTAAATCAGGATATTTTGTTAAAAGAAGGCATTGAGGCCCTGAATAGAAGATTGGATTTCCTTATTGGAAGGTAATAAGAGTAATAGGAACTGTGAAACTTGAAATACAGAAAGGAAGACGAGCAAAAGCATTAGAGTACAAAAGTTTCAGAGAACTGACTGAAAATAGTGAGAGCGAGCGAGAGGGTGATTGAAAGGTTCTCGAAGGACTTGAACGGTGCACCATTCTTTTGAAAATGGATGCTTACTAGATGTTTTAATTAAATAAGTGACAAGATCAGATTATAAAGTCTTACACTAATGTAAATTTATGTCTGATGGGCTAACAAACTTATAAGAATATTTCAGAGGGTAATTTGTTAAACTTTGTACAACCTAATGCTGATCTAAAGCAGACCAAAATAAGCAAGAAAAGAAGGAGAGAGGGAAGTTAAATGGGGATGTATTAAATTTTTAAAATGCTGTGATGTGTTTTAGTGCACTAACCTACATTGACTGAAAGAAGGAAAGTCTGAACAATTTTCTTCATTTCAGCATTGGGGATAGGAAATTTTTCTTATTATTGTAGTTTCTGTGGTCCAAAGAATGTTTGAAAATGAAACATCTGTGATACCAAAATATCTTCAATAAGAAAACATCTGTGATACTGAAATATCTTTAATATTTTTTTAAGTATTGGGAAGGCTTCCCTCAGGCATATGTCCCAGATATGCAGTTTTATGTTTTAGTAATAATTTCAATGACTGTGAAGCCCCAACAGAGTCCCAAAGAAAAACTAGTCCACGTGGAATTAACTAAAAAGATAAAACCTAAAATGTGAGCCGATTTGTATCAAAGTTCCTGCCTCAAGTATAACACAATACATCTAATCCAAATATTAAGTTCTGTTATTGCTATTAAGTATTTGTTTAAACAAATATATCTAAAAATAAATGAACCAATTCCCCATAAAAAGCTGCCATCATATAATATTGATATGCAGTAAAAAAAAGTTTCAAGCCGGGGATCTAGCTCAGCGGCCTAAGCACCTGCCTGGCAAGCGCAAGGTCGTGAGTTCAATCCCCGGTGTCACAAAAAAAAAAAAAAAGTTTTAAGCCAAACTAAATTCTGTTTAGAAATCACAGATAAACTCTTAAGTATTTTACGGAGTGAATATTTTAAATAAGCCTGCGATTCTAGATTCTGAGATTGTACTCAGATACTTTTTACATAAAGATCATTGTTATATCCTAATTCTTTTATTACTTACTCGTCCTTTTCCTGCCCCTCAAGAAAAAAATCAGTAGAAAAATTCTATAAAGGATCAGATGAGGAAAATTGTTTAAATGAAATGTTTTGTTTTGGAACCCCATCGAAGTGATCAGGCTTGACGTATCTGAGGGCACTTTAGCTGTGACTTGGCCCCTAGCTTGATGGAGATGTAGAACAGAAATAATGAGAAATCCAGGCAGGATGAATATGCTAAAGTGGATGGAAATGCGAAGATATTGTGGGATTGACTTGTGTGCATGCATGGGCAGAAGTACAATAGCAATAATAATTCCACTTATTGACCATTTAATTTCTAATGATCATCATAAAAAAGTGAGTTTTGTAAGTCTTCTTTTAAGATCTGAATAATTGAGACTCACAAATAGAAATTTGTTCAGGTATCCAGACAGAAAGTGCAGAGAATAGAAAACTGTTTTGCAATTCGTTATTAAAATATTGTACATATTTATATCTGAGTAAACATAATAAAATATAATATTTACATTAGAAGTCCTACATAAGTGCAGTTATACAGATATTATTATTTACTTAATGCCTATGTATACAGGATTACTTGTATCATTTTTGGAACTAATTTTAGTTGTGCTTTCACACACAGGCATCTTTTATGA
Source organism: Cuniculus paca (assembly GCA_004365215.1). Lineage (NCBI taxonomy): Eukaryota > Metazoa > Chordata > Mammalia > Rodentia > Cuniculidae > Cuniculus > Cuniculus paca. The sequence goes on along the minus strand of RJWT010007180.1, from coordinate 14,279 downwards.
CTGCACACTTATGTAAACACATGCACAAATATACACAAATATAACTCAATCATTCAGAAGAATATTTTTGTCTACAAAACACTACACTGAGTGGTCAGGGCATTTTTGAAGATGCGTCTTTGACTATTGAACTGAATGTATATTCATTAAGATTCAGAGAGATTATAAGGCGTGAAATAGGTGTTCGCTGGCTTGCAATGCACCATGTATTTAGAAGAATAAAATATTTGGGTAATATAGACATCTGCTGTGAAGTTCAGAAAGGAGACTCTTGGCTGTTTTATTCAACAACTAATACTACAATGTGGCAGACAATGAAGCACTACATAAATTTTAACTTATATAATTTCCATACTAACCACATAAGGTGAATATTATGCCAACTGTTTTGATTTTGGAATGGCTCATAATAAATTTAAATATTTTATTGTGAAGTACACAAAGCTCCCCTGTTAAGCAGTTTCTCAAGCTCTAAAGTCTATCCCACTGGCTCCAGAAATGTGCCCAGAACTACTGACAAATAAGGTCTTGTTAATCTCATTGCCTCTCACTCGCTTGCCCCTTAGAACACATCTTACATTACAATTTTAGAAATTATAACCAAACTCTGAGAATGGGTCACATATGCACTTTATCTTCAGTGTTGTACATTTATAGACAAAGATTGGAAAAATATCAGGACTGCACTAGTAGTAATACAACATCAATAATAAGGACTTCATGTATCTTTGTTTAATTTTGCCTTAATAGAACAGTTTTCCTTAGAGGAGACACATGGTGATAATTCTAAAGGACACCCTGGGCATGTCAAGTGTTGTAGAGGTTCAGGGCAAAAGTCTTTTGTTTATTTCCTTATTCATATATGATTTTCCTTTCTTCAGTTACATATGTATCACTGTCAGTAGCCTTCGTTTTTGACTCTACTACTTTAAAAGAGAATCAAAGCAAAAATAAAAGTTCACATGAATATAAAAACTTATCAAAGCTCTTAAAGCAACAGTTGGCAGGAGCTAAGGAAAAGTGGACCAAAGAAGATGCAAACCTTACATTTGAAATGGGATTGAGTTTATATTAAAAAAAATATATATGTCATATATATATGGCAAGGATGAGAGGATCAAGTCTAAAGATAGTTATTTTGAGTGAGGAGAAAGTGTGCTAGACAAGACTGATTGGGTCACAAAGTTCTGTGAGAGTTCCCAGGTTCTGTTCCTCCCTGTGATGGCTGAGCAATTATCATAAGAGATCAGAGCATAGCGTCAGGATGGGAATGAGCAGTCATGCACACTTGATTGTCCCGTGCACAGAGTATTTAGCTTCATGGTAAAGCTGTATGACTCCAGAGTACTCCCGTTGGTGCAAATGCCTGACCTGACCCACTTTTTATAGGTCACTGGATTATGTTTTGGGTTCACATGTTGTCTGTATCAGAATTTATAGTTATTTCATAGTAGGTCACTTGACAGATATTTGTTCTTTTCCTGACTATTATAGTTAAGCTGATGATAATTCGTCTAAGTCTCAGATTTACTAGGAAAATTTCACAGGAAACCGGGCCTTTAAAAAGCTGAACATGTCCCTTGTTAATAAAGGAATAGTGTTTTACCTTTTTGAACCAATGGCTTTCAACTAAGAATCTGCCCTATCCTATGAAAACTGCAGCTCTCGTGCTTGAATTCTGAAACCATTCTATGTAAATTCTCAATGGGCAAAGTACATGTTTATCCAGAAGTGACCCTAGATGTCTCTGGATTTGTGCAAGGAAGGAAATCAAGGACACAAGCCAAGCTTTTGACCTAAGAGGAGGCTTTTTCACAAAGATACATTTACAACTCTTGAACTCAACCTGGTTCCATATAACACAAAAAATGGTTGAGTCTGTTATGAGCTTTTCAAAGAAGTATTACTTGTTGAGGTCACAAAAAAAGTCAGGTAGAGACACAGAACTTGCAAAACCACGCTCACAAAAGTAATGAGGTTGCTCTCTCAGGTGACCTGGGTAAATGACCCCAAAATCTGTGCTCAAAGCAGAAGGAGGAATCTTGCAAGCAGGCTGGAAAGACTGTCATTATGTCAGCACATATCAGTTGTTACTTATCAGCTCATGAGGTTTCTGCAAGGTCCCCCAGTCAGTAATGTCCTGAAAACATGAAAACCCATACCGCAGTCCATCCTTATCCTGTGCTGGGAGTCAAAGCTCTCCCAGGATAGGTAATTTACATTCCAGTGAGAAGGTGTAGACTCATGTTTTGAGTCTGCAACCACAGATTTGCTTAGATTGATGAGGTGTCCCAGAACTAGGCAGAGATTTCTTTCCAATTTCAGCATGTACATCTATATATACATAGATAAGTGGGTATAGGCGGAGATTTCACTTTGAAACTTGAATCACTTACACAGTGTTTATCAGCTGTGCACATGTTGCTAATCCTGTGCCTGGCATCCAGGCAGAGCACTTCAGTGAAATGCAGGGCATTTGTGATCTTCAAACACACTCCGCACTGTTCTTGTAGAGCTGCAGAGATTGCTGTCGTGAATGTCATTGCTATTTAAGGGAAGAGCTAGAGTGATAAAAGTACATCCGGATGTCTTAGTGTTGCCTGTGACCATGCGTGCATCTTGTCTGTGAGACTGGGGAGGGCCTGATTAAATATCAGGCCAATAAACTGTGCGAGAACTCTCTGGCATCTCCCAGCTGCCATTCAGAATGTAAAATCCAGCATGTGACCTGTTGAGAGGAGCCACTTCAGCACACTGTGGTAGCGCAGCTGTCACTGAGATGCATAAGTCTCCAGAGGGAAACATTGAACTGTTTCCATGGTGGAGTGAATACAAATGCAAAGCTCCAGTCAGATTTGGACATTTTTTTCCTCAATAAGGGAGTCAGTGTTAAATATGCAGACAAATAGAATTGGCCCCCCATACCTGCTCGTCTCATGGATTGCTCGGCATTTTCTGGAGGCACATTTCTCTTAGCTTGTGTGTGTGACACGGACAGGGACCATTTCGAAGCCATGCAGATTTAAGACATGCAGCTGCTGTTTCCTTAAACCAAGGCAAAACTGTAACAGATCTTCCAAGGTATTTCAAAGAGATGTTTTCACAACCTAGTTTTAAGAGTTACTTTTCTATTTATTCCTTGATATTCAGATGTATATATTCATTACTGCAAAATTATAAGCCCAAAATTTATAAAAAAAAACTTGAAAACTTCTAACTTGTGGCATTAATGTCAACAGAAATCCAGTAAACAAGATTTGAGTTTAGATAAACATTTTCTCTGTTGGGCACAGAGGCACATGCCTATAATTCCAGCATTTGGGAGGCTGAAGCAGGAGGATTGCCATGAGTTCAAGGTCATACTGAACTACACAGGGAGTTCAAGGCCAACCTAAACTACATAGAGAGACCCTGTCTCAAGAAACAAAACAAAACCAAACAAACATTTTCTCAGTAACAAATTCATGTTCAGAATGGTATGTTCCAGTAAGGAGAAATGAAGCAATTAGAGAGCCAATTCATTTTAACTGCAGAGTAAAACTTCCTGAAACACACCAGGGGTAGGTACGGCTCAGTGATGAAGCATTTGCCTAGCTTGTGTGTGAGACTCTGTCTTCCATCACCAGCACTGATAAAAACAAAACGAAAAACTGTTCTTCAAGTGTGAGAAATGTAGTTTTACTTTTGATAAAACTGTTATTTTTTATTCTTGGTAAAACAAGTTCTAACAAACTTTATAAAAAATCTTATAATAAATAAGATACATCTTAGTCAAAATAGTATTGAGAGTTTTGCAGATCTGCTTTTGTAGGATTTTACCCTTAGAATAACAGAAAGAAAATGAGAAGCATTTGATTCAATTAACTCTACATTTTGTACCATCATAATCTGCAAAACTATTTTTCGTCTTAGTATAATGTTGATTATTCATTCTAACATTTATTTAATTCTAATATATCTATGAGATAGACGTGTATATACACTCACAAAATAACATGTAGATATATATATAAAATACACATAACATTTAATTATATAATTAACTATTAATGTATTATGCATATTAATATATATAAAATAATATATGACAAATAAGATATTCAATCACTGTCATTAAAAGGACACCTCTAATATATGTGTATTCATTTTATTAATTAGAACAAAATGTCCTGTTATTTAAAGGTAACTTGTATCAATTTGTTTTACTAGTTTATCTCAGAAAATCCTGAATCCACTAATTCATTAATTTATTCAACAAGTATATTCATTCTATGTAAAACTATTCAGTACATAAGTTCTTATCATTTGTGTGCCTATAAATTCAGAATTTATATATTCTGAAATACTTGTAAACCATCACTGAACTATGAAATAACCCTGAAACCCTCACACATGTCATTTCTTCATTGCACTGTGGCAGACTTTCTTCCCTGAACACCTATCAGATTCCCCAGATGGCTCCGCCATCATCACTGACACATCATGAATAATATTTTAGCTTGAACAGATGTAAGCAATTTGTATTTTTTCCCCTTTCTGAACCAACTTTGTTTGGATGAATCAACTGGAAATTGAAACTTATGTAGAATTTTTGTTTGTAAAGGACCAATGTTTTCCCACACTGGAATATGTAGGCAACTCTTAAATATAGACAAGAAGCACAGAAAGAGAAACTAGACAGGGTGTATGACAATGAAACTAGAAGATCATTGTGTAGTATTCCAGAGAGGATCCAACTTCTTCAGTCTACAGAAGTGCATATAAAAAGTAGTTTTATATTGTCACAAATCAATAAAACTTTCATCAGGTAGTCTGTGTTTTTCTCTGGTGAAAATATTTTTCAAGAAAAGTAGAGTTTTGAAAATACAGCAAGTGCTGGCAAGCTATTTTCCTGGCAAGGATGTGTTTATTCTATTTTATATATTCATACAAATTATAATTATAGTTTGAGCCAAATATTGTCAACTCATATTAACCCTTTGTGACAATTAAGGTTTCAGGAAGGCTGTCAACATGCTACAAGTTAGTTAAATGACCTGTATTTAAAAACATGATAAAAGATCTGAGCATATTAGTGCATATCTGTAGTCTGAATTACTCAGGAAACTGAACTAGGAGGACCACTTGAGCTCAGGAGTTTGAGACTAGTGTAGTCAACACAGTGGTACCCATTTCCAAAGACAAAACAAATCTCAAAAATGTTTCCCTAAGATACATCTTGACAGTACATATTGAAAATATGTGCTTATTTATACATTGATATTCTGTTTGTAAACATTTTCTCAACGATAATGAGCTGCTAAACGTAACACACAACTGAATGTCAAGAGATTCTTAACTACCATGAACTTCCTCTTTTGTTATTTTTGGGTTTTGTTTTGTTTTGTTTTGTACTGGATATTGAACTCATGACCTTGCACTTGCCAGGCAGGTGCTGTGCTGCTGAGTTATATCCCCAGCCCAAACTTCCTCTTTTGAATTGTATCATTTAATACTTATTATTTGTGTAAGTCAGTCCCTGAATTCCCGAGTTTCCTTTGATAGCCAATTGTTAGGCCAAAACCCAAAAGGTTTTGTTTGACCGGAACAGAATGCAGGTCCCTCTGGAGAGTTCCCTCAAATTTTAAAGTTTTCCAGTCTTCTTTGGTGTTGAATTTCATTTATTCTCTTTATTTGAAATAGTATATATCAAGATACCAACTGATATATTTTACAGTTCTTTTATTAAACACCATTAGTGGTCCACTGTAAGATTTTGTAACACTTAAAACTTAATCTTTCTTTTTCCAGTATTTAAGTGGAAGTTATTCACTCTACTCATTTCCCAAGCAGACATTTCTGAGATTCATCTCTTGCTTTCTGTACTCTACATGTCTTATGTGAATTATGGAAGTTTATACAAGAAATTGAGTCAGCATACAGAAGAATATTATGTGAATGTACTAGCAGAAGCAAGCAGATGGTCAAGTACACTGTATACATTCTTTGTAGGCTAACTCTCAGATTGCTTGCCTTCAGAATTTTTCTCCAAGTAGTACGGATCATCAAACAAGTGATTTGAGATGCTTTTTTATGGAAATAGTCCCCTTGAACAATAGCAACAACAAAAAGGGATTTCAATCACATTTTCTTTTTAAAGAAAATTATGTCTCAGTTTTAAAGTTTACTGTTATGGAGTCTAAGCTAATTATCTATATCAATTTATTTTTTTCCCAAAGGCTAAAAAAAAGTTTGTGACTCTCATTGTTGAATTTCTATTGTATCAGTGCATGCAGCCAGAGAAAAACAAATTGTATGAAATAAATGAGTATCTTAGTGCTTTATTTACATTTCTGTGAATCTTATGATTTCTGTATTAAGTTGAATTGTATTGTCAACATTCAGGATGGATAGCTCATGATTTCTCCCTGCCTTTTAAAATTGATCAAGTCCATAAAAGTGAAAATAGTAACTATTGGTTCTTTCATTTTTTCATTTGTAGTGTTTTTTATTTTTTTCCAGATGATTTCCAAGTCCTCATTGTGTATTGTAAACAGGCAGCAAATCACTAAGGTTTTTAAACAAAAACAAGAGTTAATCTAAACTGAACTCAGATTCCTTAGTTGAATGTTACAAAAGCAAGTATATAGGTAATATGGTTGAACTTTCTTAATGTAGGTGTGGCAACATGATATATTAAATTTCCTATGTATAAAGATTTATGATTCATTGAATTATCTGTACAATGTTTTCCAGTTCCTTCAGTATTGCAGTAGTTAAGATGCATTTTCCTAATTTATAAAGCAGAAATCTAAAACACAGACATAAGATTGTCCAGCCAAGCCTCAAGGTGAAAGAAAGATAGAACTCACACTTTGCTAATTGACTTCATTCTGAATTCAAGAATTTTCCCTTATACCGAAACTGTCAAATTATTCAGCCCAATAACGTTTATTTCATTCTTCTGAAACACTTTTCCATGTCTCATGTTGAAGTTATATGTACTAAGTGATTCATATAACTTACATAATAATGTATAGTTATAGATGGTGAATGATTGATGAATAATATCGATTTTATATTGCTTATCATTCACTATTCTTAGGACATGTAATTCTTGAGTTCTGTAAATGTTTTAATTGCATTAAGAGAAAATGTTTTATCCATAAATGTAGTTCTTTACCAATATAAGGTATTAAAAATTCAATATCACATTTTTATGTTATAGTTTTTGGTATGTAATTGACATACTATAAAAAATCCATTTAAATTATGAAATTAATTGTTTTAGTTTATTAGCAAAGTAATTTAGAACATTTTCTTCACCTAAAAAGACTGTAATCAACAGTCTTTCCCCAACTCTTACAAGCCTCCAACTATAGTCACCATTAATTAATTTTCTGCCCATATATAGCATTCTAGTCTACATATTTCATATATAGAAGTATATTGTATTTGTTCTTTATAATTGCTTTCTTTCATTTGCTATTTTTTCATGTTTCATCTCTGTAGTAGCATGGATCAGTACCTATTTTGTTTGTCACATGTTACTCCATTGCAGAAATATACCCCATTTTATTTGTCCATTCGTTAGTTGATAAAAGTGTGGATTGCTTTGGCTTTGAGCTGTTTACATTACTGTTGATGTAAATATTTGTGTGCAAGTTTTGGCTAAACAAAGTATTTGAGTTCTCTTGAGTATTGCCCAAGAGAAAGGTTAACAAACAAAAGTAAAGACAGATTTTACTGAGTAACTATTGCAATAAAGGAAAAGAGTACAAATATTCCAAATACACTTTGGAATACAGCAAGTGTCAGTGAGGGTTTACAACCAAGAAGAGTGAGGTGTGAAAAATTACTAAGTGAAAACATCCAGGGTATGAGGATTCTGACAGCTCTAACAGAATTCTTTCTCCTGAAGACAGTCAAAAGTCTAGACATCAGAGTTGGGAATGAAGAAATTTATTATTAGGCATAGGCAACTATCAGTGTGAAGGAGAATCTCACTATATTGAATTAGTAAAATTTTTGCTAACATTAGATTTAGCAAAGGTGGACTTGAGAAACCAATATTGAGAATTAATTGAGGAGAGGGCTTATGAGAGTGTAACTAAAATTTAATAAAGAAAAGAATTTTTGTTGGTATATACCTAGTAGTACAGTTGCTAACATCATATTTTAGCCTTTTGAGAAACTTCTAGAATGTTCTTCAAAGAGGCTTGACCAGTTTTCTTTCCTACCAAGAATGTATGAAGTTTCAATTCTGCTATCAACCTTGATTACTTGAATTTTTGATTATAACCATTTTGTTTAGCATGAAATAATATTTCATTCTAGTGTTGATTTGCATTTCCCTGATGGCTGATGATGTTGATCATCTTTTCCTGTGTATTTTGACCATTTTTATCTTTTTTTATGAAACCATCTATTCAGTTCACTATTCATTTTTTAATTTGTTTAATTAAATTTTGTTTAATTCTAATTTGGTTATTTGACTCAATTGAGTTTTAAACATTATATGTACTTTGAAGGATAGTTCTGTAGTAGGTATATGATTTTCTAATGTTTTCCCACTCTGTGAGCTTTTTGTTTAACCTTCTTTAAATTTTTAAGGAGTCCAATTTATCAGTTTGCTTTCTTTTCTTGCTTTAGTTTTAGTTGTCATATCTAAGAAGACTTAGCCTAAGGTACAATACTTTACTTTTATATTTTGTACTTCTTAGAGTTTTAGCTCTTAAATTTAAATCTATGAACCATTGTAATTTTTGTAAAGGGTGTGGTAAAGGGCTTCAAATGAATGTTTCAGTATTCTATCAGAAACAACATAACAAAGGAAAGCCAGTACTTGATTTGGTAGGACTCTTTTCATCTTCATTATTTTTCACATCAGAGACTAGTGTGTTTCGCATTGTTTTTTTCAGCTGCAGTTCTTGTTATTGAAAAATTCTCTACAGTCATGTTGTCAGGGACAGTTTATTAAATGTGGCTTATAAATTAGGAGAGTCTGCATAATAATTGGTCAAAAATACCAACATTGCCTCTAAACAAAAAAAAATTAAAAAAGAGAAAGTAGCATTGATTCTATTAGATTGACATTTCATAAGATAAAAATGATAGATGAAGGGAAAAAGTAAGTGCTTATCAAAATTTGACTTAATGAAAAATATTATAATATTATATATCATTGTATAACCCTTCGCAGTATCAATGGTAAGAATTTAAAATTATCCGGCCAGGGATTTAGCTCAGCTGCATAAGTGCCTGCCTGCCAAGTGCAAGGTCGTGAGTTGGACCCCTGGTACCGAAAAAAAAAAAAAAAAAGAAGAATTTAAAGTTATCTTCTAATTAAACTTGTGCAGCAGAATTTACAAGAGTAGTGCTCCTAGTGAGAGGTATGTGATTTAGATTCCAAGACCTCATTCCAGGCATTGCTCTGAAGCCTTCATAGGGGTTGCGCTTAGCTGGAAACTCCATTCATTCTCAATTTATGTGTTCAGAGAAAGCCCTTTACTGAATCATAAATTTATGCCAAAGACACAGTCATTTTTAAAATGGGCAGTTGCTTAAGCATCTGAAACTTTATGGCAGGAATAAAAATAGTCTAAATTTGACTAATCTCTTCATATGCACAAGTTTGACACTTGCTAGGAAAGCTTTGAAGAACTATTTCAAATTTGCTTGTGGCTATCTTAATTCTATTTCTTTACTTGGCTGTGAGAACCCTGATGTTTGTCTGATGTTTACTTTGGAAACTTGGCAGGCAAATGAGTTTATGTCATTGAATAGAATATAGATCACATTTGTTGGCTCTTGGTCCTCTTCAAATGGATTTTAGCACAACTCCTGTCTAGGAGGTTAATGGAACCTGACATTGATATCAACTGGGCATATCAATTATGAATAATCCAAATCAAGCAAAAATGAGATAATCTGACCACTAGAAAAGCCATTTACATAGTAAATAAGCTGTGTTCATAGTAAAATAGACTTTTATTGAGAAAATGACCTTTATGGAGAGTATGGAACAATAATTTCAAAGTGGCAAATTGCACTAAATGTTAATATAAAGATAGATTTACATGGTTGAACATCCTCTGGTCATTTTCTTTGGGTTGTGCTGGGGATTGAACCCAGGGCCTGACACAGGCTAGGGAAGTATTCTACCACTGAGCTACATCCCCACCGGCATCCTCTGTCATTTTTGTCTTCCACTAACTAACCTATTTTTACTGAGTTTTGGGGTTACCTACATTCAAATCCTTAGTTTGGCCATGAATTTTTACTTCATTGTAGGATTCTGGCTTCATGATACATGATTATGGTGCTCCTTTTCGATCTTAGGAATATACTGTATGGTTTATATAATTTTTAATTTTCAAAAACCTATTTGATCTTATAATTTAGTAAACTTCATTTAACTCTCCCATTATTCTTCAGAAAATCATTCTTTAGTTTCTAGTCTTTCGCTTTTTGTACGTCACTACTTCCTCCTTCTGGCAGTTTTGGCTACGTGCTCCAGTTTCCTTTCAGAATTAAAATACGATGAAATAGCCGTTAAGAATTGTGACATGACACCTCTTTCAGTTTTGTTAGAGCTTTCATTTACCAGTTTCAATTTCAAGCTTTATAGTTGAGAATTTCTAAAAGATGTCCTTAGAATTCATCTACAGATGATGAATTAAAAAATTTCTTTCCACCAAAATCTAGCTAAAACATAATGATTTTGCATCATTTATGTAATTTCAAAGAGGTTTATTTTAATTCCCTTCAGGATTCTAACTTGTAAATATACTCTAGATGATTTTCTCTTGTTATTTTTAAATTCTCTTACTTCTCAGAAATTTTCCATTTTCCTGGTTCATCATTGTTTTTTATTAGCTTTATTTTTGAGTTTTTTACATTCATAGATAGTCAAAAATCATTTTTTCATGAACTTGTGAGTAAAGAATACTTAATAATCTCTAGTCACAAGTATTACAGGAAGCCAGAAACAGTGTTATAAGGTTTTCCATAGGAATGATTTTTAAGAAACAGTCCTACAATGTGACAGAAGAGAATTCTGTACATCATCTCATCAGATAAAGTGGTAGCAATTAGGGAATAGAAGCAAAATATAAAAATTAGCCTACTGCTATAGTTGAATGAACACTGTTGCTTCTCAATTTCAATTCAGATTACTTGTGAATATTTATTAACTCAAGTTTCAGATGTACTTGTACCTTATTAGGAAGCTCATTTCATTTGTGATTAAATTGAAACTGAATATACTTCAATAGTTTGCTGAAAATCACAGAGGCACCTAACAATAGAGTAAACCCAGATATTACCTTTTCCATTGCTTTCCCACTATTGAATATTGAGATTAACAAATCTTAGATATGTTCCATTTTATTAACATTATACTTCTCTAAATTACCAGCAAGCAAGTAAGTACACATTAAATTCTTAGGGTGTATCCAGCATTGTGTTAAATATCATCAGACACAAATGTCTGTCTTCTGTTTTCACTAGATGACAATGTTAGAATTTTCTATAAATATATAGTGAATCTATCTTTATAGAGATGAAACTTATACCTTCCACCTCATTTTCTGCCTTTGTTAATGAGGAAAATAACTAATACTCTGAAATTTTTGTTAAGGAGTATTTCCTTATTATTGAATTCCCTTGTCTCAAGCCTATTGCAATATCAGCGAGGAAAATATTTTCTTTTCTGCTGCCTGTGATTTTTCTGGTGCTTCTCATGCATCTCTTCCAAACTAAATGTTCACTAATGTCAAATTGGAAGAGCGAAATCAGCAGGGTTGGAAATATTTACACCACAGAAATGGACAAATGCTGAACATCGTTAGCATCATCTCTTCCTTACCACTGTCTGCTGTTAAACTTTTGCGCACATACAATTCTACATGGGTTGATTGAGCAGAATATCTATTTTATTTACTGAGCTAAAAATCTATCTTTTATGAAGTACAGATGATATTCACTATATAAACAACATCTAGTATATATTACAAAATTTTATGGGGATTATTTAAAAGTATTTTGAAACTATGAATAGAAATCAATCTCTCAATAGCACAAATTATTCGTTGATTAATACAGTATGAGAGGCACTTGGCAAAACCAATACATAATCTGAAACTTTACTTAAAATCAACTTGACACATAAAAAGAAAGGGATGACATTCAGAGCTAAATGAGAACAAGCTTCTCTCCTATAGTAGACATCAAGTAGCCTACATATGTACCAATTTGAATATAGGGATTATTCTATAGAAAACATTATTCCACAGTGATTGTTTTAATCAGTTCTATAAACAGTAGCATCCTTAATCTTTACTCCATTTCAGGAGCCTCGGAAAGAGGCCTGAGCCTCTGACTTACTAAACCTGCAACATTGATAAAATACTGTATTGTAGGGAGGGCCTCCACAGAAGACTATTTTCTCTCTCTCTCTTTCTCTCTTTCTTCCTCTCTTCCTCTCTTCCTCTCTTTCTTTCTTTCTTTCTTTCTTTCTTTCTTTCTTTCTTTCTTTCTTTCTTTCTTTCTTTCTTTCTTTCTCTTTCTCTCTTTCTACCTCCTATGTAATACAGAGCTCTGTGTGCAAAAGGCACATACAAAAAACGTTGATAAATTTCTGCTTTCATTTTAATAACACTTCATAGTACTTCAGGAAACCCTGTCCATAACTGCAAAGAAATTTGTACCCTTTGATATAAATGTCACTGCCTTTGGCATTTGCAGTGTGGTTAAGTAAATTACATATTAAAAACCACAAAATCATCTTCTTACTTCAAATACTTTGAGAGTTTACCTTAGAAAAAGTGGATCTATTATACTGGTCATATCTTACTTACCTTTCAAATAAAAAGTCAAAAAATTTCCCTACATAACATATATCACTGTTGACATCAGCCTGTTAATCACCATGTCATGCAGTTATTTCTTTTTCCAAGCAGTGACCTCTACATTAAAGATGTTCTCAATGACTTGCTGTTCCAAGCTGAGTACTCCTGCGAAGCTGAAACTTTCAATTCCTTCTTAGTTGAAATTGAGATGATTACAGCCAGATACATGCAATTTAAATTCTGTTCCTGTCACATTTTCTAAGACCTTAATCTGCTTATTTCGCTTTCCCTGCCCACCCCATCCCCCAGTCTCATTGTCCTCCTCCATCAAATAATAATTACTCAGTATTTGGTGTGAGAAGTAAATGAAAAGTGAAATGTAGAGCTGATCACAAGAAATGTGTTTACTCAATTGTAAATGCTCAATAAATTATTATTCTCTTCCAATATCACAATACCCTCGGCTTTATTATTAGCTCACCAAATCTCATTGAATATGCCTTTCAGTCTCTGTGTTTCTTTACACTACAATTAAAATTTAAAAATCCATTCCTTCTTCCTTCTCTAGTATAATATAAAGACTAATATACACAAGATTGAATTATTCTCAATGACTATACTGCAGAAATTTCTACTTTTTTCTGTAATTATTTTTTTTGTGGTAGCACAAGCTATTTCATAATCTTAAAAGGTATAATTAAATCTACCAAAATAATTTTAAAACAATATTAAATTTTATGCACTTTAAGAAACCATTCATTTTATGTAGTATATTGTAGACCAAGAATATACCGAAAAGGAAATTTTAATATTTGGGAAGAAAATAGAAGGTGTGTTCTATTTCCATCGGGATCTTTGCTTAAGTTTTATTCTATATTGTTGATCCATATGTACCCCACATGTGAATGAACTAATATGCGGACAAAGATGCAGGCTGAAGTATCCCATAGAATCTGTTCATTTCTGTATACAGTAATTTTTGACATAATGTCATCATGGATGGTCTCTTCTAGCTTTCTGGTAATGGAGATGCAGACATCTCCAGCAAAGATGAACAGGAGGAAGCAAATTCTTTAAAAAAAGAAAAGGGCCAAGACCCATATAGTTTACTTCTGTAGTCTTTCATGGAGTCAAGCACAAAGCTCAGCCTTGAGAATATAAATTTAAGAAACAGAGGAGATGCCTCTGAACTAAGACCACAAAGATGTACTTTGTCTCCCGTATCATCTCATTTCTAGACAAAAGAATTTCTTGGACTCATAAAAAGAAATTTTGCTAATAATATAGCATTAAATTACAACATTTCTACAGTGAGATTCCATTCTTTAGGTAAAATTGTTTTATAAATTGTCCTATTTGATCTTTTGGAACAAAAAGATTTCAAAGGGAGAAAATTTTGCTATTGTTGAACTTTTAGACCTTTTTATAAATACAAAATAGTATTCTTTA
>RJWT010007179.1:0-27978 GCA_004365215.1 Cuniculus paca | reverse complement strand
GGCAGGTCTGCACAGGACAGGCACAACTTTTCAAGGGAACACCTTCTCCATGCACTTTGGGCATGATGTCCAAGCTGCTTGCATGATTCTTTGCCTGTTTGGGAGACTGAATAGTGGAGTTGAAGCCATTCTTAGTGGGAAATAGGTTCTGAGCTTTGCTCTAGGCTTCAGTTATGTATATTTACATTTTGAGAGAAAAAAAATTTGAATAATTTCAGCCAAGTACAGTTTCCAGAAAGCTAGAGATTCTTGTCCTCAAACTCAGTTCTCATGCCAGAGCTGATTAAGTCCTAAGCTTCCCACCTTTGTTTTTTTTTTTTTTTTTTTTAATTAAAAAAATATTTTTTGAGGCAGGGGTCTTGCCATACAGTCCAGGCTGGCCTTGAACTCACTGTGTAGCCCAGGCTGGCCTAGAACTCATGATAATCCTCCTGCCTCAGCCTCAGCTTCCTGAATGCTGGAATTGCAGGTGTGAGCCACCATGCCTGGCCCACCTTTGGTTTTTTTAGTGTACTTCTCACCCTTGCTCTTTACATTCTTTTCTTATCACACATTTCCACATTTGGCCCACTCCCTTCCTTTATCATAGGGATTGTTAAGTACTTATTAATTGGGGACAAATACAGGCAATGTAATGCCAAAAGTTTTACTCACCTAGGTTTGTGTAGTGACCTGAGAGAAGGAGCCTGCGTAGTTGTGTAGACTGGTCATACTTTTTGTAGTTCATTTAACTGAGTAGTTATTTCATCTCCTGGCGGTGGGTACTGGGTTCACAGTCAGTTATTCTCAGCAAGATCTGAAAAACACAAGAGGGCTACTTTTGAGGCACCCACTTTTTCATACTTAATACCAAGCAGTCGATCTAACCTTTTTAGAAAAGACTGTTCTCAGTCCTGTTGGCTTGGCTCTTATGAGGATCGTAGAGTCTTCGTAGAAGAGATCCTGTTACTCTTAGCTAATTGCCAGGCGTGATGGTGCATGCCTGTAATCCCAGCACTCTGGGAGGCTGAGATAGGGATGATCACAAATTTAAGCCCAGCCTGGGCAATTTAGAAATTTAGTGAGACCCTGTGTCAAAATATCAAAATAAAAAGCCAAAAAATGGGCTGAGGGTGTTTTTTGACTTGAAGGCTCTGAGTACTGGGGAAAAATAAAGGACAAGCGGAAAAGCTATCCACCTCACCCCTTGGTTATAGTACCTTTAAAACAGTTGTCGAGGACCTTTATTATGTTTCTCTAGTATTCTTTAAGTTCTTGAAAATAGTCTTGCTTAAACTGATTATGATTTTAAGGTGATGACTAAAAGTTTTAGAGAAAGTGCTCATAAAAGAACTAAGTTTTAGATTTATTTCAAAGCTAATCATTAATTTATAGGAATAGCTTCGGGACTCCAGGGAGAGAGGCATGGCACACTGCCTGGTAGCTGTCATCAAGGATGCCACCTTTGGGAACCATATTGTACACTGTCCCTAGTCTGTGTGAAGTTGTGCTTGGGCTTATCAGAAATGAAGCAGATGGTATTTCTAGTAAAACTGGCAGATGTTCTTGGTGTCAGAATTAATTGAAATTTTTTTACATGTAAATGTGGGATTCTGGGATTTCTTGCTTCTGATCGTGGGTAGAGGGGCTGCCCTTAACATACAGAGACTTTGTGACCCTGAATTCTGTTTTCTCATCCCTTCTAATTACTTTCTCTCTCCAAATGAGTCATTTGTGGGGGACAAGTGCAGAATGACCAGTTCCCTTGCTAGTGTAAATCAAAGGTTGCTGATGGGACCTTGTGTGGGCTACAGTACCTTGGTGACTACAGTGGTCATTGTTTGGGTCACTTTTGGGATTTAGCAGGTGTGACCTGAAAGAGTGACTACAGGTGAGTAGTGGAAAAGGAAGCTAAATCCCCTGGGGCGTGGGACAAGGCAGTTAGTAAGTGTGAGGTACTGTGCTAGGTGCCTTACTGCGGTGGGCTTGTCTTCACGTTGTAGAACAAGATACCAAGCACTGCAACACTAAGTACTGTAATTTACTGCACTGGAACTGGGACCAAGGTGGGACTGATGCCAAGTGTTCCCTTCATGGCAGATAAAATCTGCAGATTAAAAACTGGAGTGGGGCTGAGGTGATGAGGGAGGCCAGAGAACAAATGCCTGGCGGAGAAAGGAGTGTGGGGAGGTGGGAGCTGCAGCAGGAGGGGTGTTGGGGATGGGCGGGCCTGGTGAAGGGTGTGGAAAGGAAAGGTCAGGAAAGACACACTCAAGCGGGAGCAGAGAGGGTACTGTGTGTCTGAGGAAGGCGAGGGCGGTGTTGGGATGATGGCAGCTCTTTCCTGAAGAAAGCTTCCTAGGGTTTGCTTGGGACCAGGACGACCAGGTAGCCCCTGTATTGAGGCAGGTGGCAGCTGAGGGCCCCACAGGAAGCCTTTTAATCCCTGGTATTTATAGACTAGCGTTGCTGTACTGAAAGGCTACTCATATTTCAGTTAGCAAGGCAGCATTATCTGTCTTTGAAATGCCGCCTTTATAGATCCCCATTTGGCCGGGCTGGAGGGCTTGGGGAATGCTGGTACTGTACCCTCATTCTCTGCTGCCTCAGAGGTCGTGCGGGGACGGTTCAGACGCTTCCCTCTAAGTGACCTCTGGCCTGCTGGCTGTTCCCTTTCCTCAGGGGTGAGCTGGAGTCTGGCCTGGGAAAGGTAGCCCTCTCGTCTCTAAGTTGGCCACTAATGCCCAGGAATTGTGATGATGGTTTCTTCCCCAGCTTCTCACTGTGAAGTTAGGGTTGCACTGCTTACAGCTTGACCAACCCTGCTGTCAGTCCAATTTAATTAACATTTACTTACTGAGCATCTGTTGGTGTGCATGTGTTGCGGCGGCGTACAGAGATGACAGAGAAGGTCTCTGACCTGCTGTGGGAGACTGATAAGTAAATAGCTCCGAAGGTCGGGCTAGTTCCTTTTCATTACAGCAAGAAATGTTCGTACACTTCGAATTCTTCTAGCTTCATGGTTACGGTGAGGCGCGAATGTAGCCTTAACGAATTGAGACTGCTGTGAAAAGCATAAAGCTCTGCATTCAGACAAAACTTACTCAAAGGTAAACCTGATAATAAATGCTAATATGTTTGGAATGCTTTCTGTGTGTGGACACTGTTTAGTGTTTTGAATGCAGGAACGTACTTAATTTTCACAGTTAACTTTGAAGCAGGTTGTTTGTACCCACTTTTCAGTTAGAAGAGGATTTAAAGGTTTGCCTATGCTGGCGCGGCTGGACTGAACTCTTGGCCGCATGCTGGCCCTTGTAAGGACCTCCTGGATGTCAGGCTATGCAGGCCGCTCTACCCAAGGCAGGGAGCCGCCAAGGACTTACCTACCCTCAGGGACCAGGAAGGAGCGGAGGAAGGTCAGGCTATTGCCCAAGACAGCATCAGCATTTCTGCACAACTTAATCAAATTACTAAAACGATTTCCGAGCTTGGAGCCATCTTTTTTGGAGAATAATACAATTGAAATAATTGAAGCCAAAAAGGAAGGATGAAATTAGTGAGCTCACATATGTGAATGGATGCTTAGCGATGCTCTTTAGAGCACAGAGAGGCACTACTGTAAAGTGAGCGTGCCTTTACTCAATGTGTAAGTAAGTGCAGACAGCATGCTTTGTGTTTAGACTCAACTCATTAAAGCCGGGTGTGGTGGCACACATCTACAGTGCCAGCTACTCGGGAGGCTGAGGAGGAGGCTTGGAAGCGTCAGGGCAGTGTGGGCAATGCAGCGGTACTCTGTCTCAGAAAATAAAGTAAAAAGGACTGAGGATATACTCGGTGGTAAAGCACTTGTCTAGCGCACAGGTGGGCCTGGAGTTTTAATCCTCAGCACCAAAAACACCCAGACAACAACAAAATAAAAAACTCAATCCCTAAAACAAAAACAAAACACCAATAGTACCCACCTTTTAAGGTGAGGGTGAAGATCAAATCAAATATTAGATCAAAGGGCTGGGGATTTAGCTCAGTGGCCTAAGCACCTGCCTGGCAAGCGTGAGGTCATCAGTTCAATCCCTGGTGCTGCAAAAAACAAACAAATAAACAAACAAAAAAACCACTTATTAGATCAAAATGCTTGGATCTGTGCTCAGTGAATGAGCACTCAAATGCTAGTTAATAATATTGGTGGTATTATTATTATCCTGAGGTTTCATGTTCCTGGGGTGGGATTTTACCCTGCCAGGCTGTGAGGGACCTTGGTCTTTGCTGTAGGGGCTTGTCATGGCTCTCAGTGTGGATTCTTGTGGGTTTCCTCTCTCCTCCCTCGCTAATTGCAACTGGGAAAGCTCTGGCTAGAAGGGGAAATTCATTGCGTAAGGGAGCACTTCCCTCATAGCTTTCAAAATGTAATGTTTCCTTCCCGTTTTTTATTCTTCCCAGAATAAGAACTGTCAGTAAAATGGTAGTGCAGTGCTCTTGAGATGTGTTTATCGTAGCGTGATGGACACAGGAATTGTCAGTGCCTTTTTTCCTTATCTTCCCATCGATCCCTTCACCTCTTTGCAAATGGGAATTACAGTAAATCACAGCTAGCATTAAGGGCCCCAGGCAGATGGGAAGGATGGAATGTCTTAACTCCCATTCCCAGAAACAGGCAGAAGGGTTGAGCTGATGGACCTTCGCTTTCCGTGCTCTTGAACTCAAGCCTTGCCTGAGGGTAACAGTGCTACCTGAGACTAGAAATCTGAGTGTTCCTGTTCTGTTCAACACTCCTTCTGAACCCTTCCTGTCTAGGTGGTGACCATTCTCTGCCACCTTCTGCAGGCTCCTGTCACTACCATCCTGCCCGAACCTTGTCTTGTGTGACCTTCTAGCTACTTTAGTCTCCCTTTCGTAAGGTGCTTTTGGTGGATTAAGTAATGGTCAACCTGTATCACCCAACTGAACAGAATCAGTGTGGTGCTGGGTGTAGAAGTCCCAGCTGAGGGTTGTGGCCAACAGCACAATAAGAGAACTGGAGATGGCGTGCTGTTGATTCTCCTGGAGAAGCTTGTCACACTGGCTTTCTGATAGGTGCTCAGCTGTTCCCATCATCAGAGGAGCTTGGGTCCTCCCTGTCACTGAGGATGCCAGTGGTTCTCTTTGGGGGAGCTCTAGTCCTTAAGTGTCACTTCCTGGCTCCAGTGCCGATCTCAGCCTGGTGGCTCAGATTCTTTATCCCACTGGTGTAGATGTTCTAGCTTGCACCACTGACCTTTGGGCCTTCGCAGCGCAGATCCTTGATACAGACTTGCATGAGACATTGTCGTGGGCTGTAGGCCTCCAGTTGGATTCCTGGAGGGCATTGTCAAGGCCTCTAGGTCTTCAACTGGCCTTGTGCAGGACATTGCCATGGGATCCAGGCCCTCAGCTGGATTCTTTGGGTCTCTAGTATATAGACAGATCTTCTGCACTCTTCTGCATTGGACTTTTGGGAAAATATAAAATAACCCTATGAATTATGTGTCCTGTGTTAATTTTGTTCACTTGCAAACCCTGACTACAAAATTGCTTCCCTCTAGGGGGCTAGGCAAGAGAATAAAGCCATTTGTGTCGGATTAGGCAAGGGACTGCCATTCCCTCTTACAATAGGGTGCTCTTTGAGGGCCTTTAATAAATGCTGTGGGATTGAATTGGATTGGGTTTCCTGCTTAAGAACATTTTTGGTCCCCACTACCTATTGACCCAAGGCTAAATTCTCTGCCTGCTTTTCATGGCTGTACAAACTGGTCTTACCTTAAAGATTCAGTTGAATTATAAGTATTTTGTAGATAGCCAGAGCCAGCTAGATGGCAGAAACTAGGGAAACCATAAGAATTGCCCCTTGACCTGAATGATTTTAAAATGGTATTTATTTTCTCTTCTTACCTGATTCTTGGCCTCCCTCTACCCCCATTCTAGCCTGTGTACGTCAGCATTCCTGCCCCAGAAGGAAAATTCCCTCCTATACCCTTTTCCTTTTCCATAATTTTCAGCCCTCCAGGTTTTTAAGTCAGATCTCTTTCTTTTTTAAGGCCCTCTGATTATCTTGGCTCAGATCAATTTCTTTGATTTTTTTTTTTACCACTTTGTAGATTATAATTCTGCATTACTATATTCACATAAAATGCTGAAATAAATACTTCTGTTTTATTGGGTGTCTTAGTTGTTTGCTGTCTGGGTGTGCAACCTCCCTAGCTTTACTAAAGCTTCCTGGGTGGGCTGGGGGCTGTGCCTTCTGCGCATTTTGCAGGCTGTATATGTATACAAGACCGTTAGAAAATAAGGAAACATGCAACAGACAAAGGCAAACTATCAGAGAGGAGAGGCAGTGGGATTCCTAGAGCAGGTGAGGGGCTGGGGACTCGGGTCTGGGGACATTCCAGTAGTTTAGGTCTCTGGGAATAAACACCTGAGAGAAACTGAAAGGGCAGACAAGCTCTTTTCTTTTTTGAGACAGGATCTCACTGTGTAGTTCAGGTTGACCTTAGACTTTCTATTAGCCCAGGCTGGCCTCAAACTGGTGATCCTCCTGTTTCAGCCTCCTGAGTGTTGGGATTATAGGTGTAGGCCACCATGCCCAGCTGAAAGGGCAGATAGAGATAAGACTTGTGCTTCAATAATTCATTCTGCTATGTATTGTCCTAGAAATTGACAGGAGTTCACTTGACAAATACATTCATCACTGTATGGCATTTAGAGTTCTTGGGAATGGTGGTGAGGCCAGATGCTCCTGATCTAGTTTGTTAAATCACTCCAAAAGAAGGAGTGAAATGTGCCCAGCCACAGGGAAGCTGATAGCTTAAGTGAATGGACAGTTAGGGACAACAGTGAGCAGATCTGTCAGTTTGGGATTTGGTTTATGTGTATTGCTGACATTTGATTTCTCGGGGGAATTTAGGGATTTTTTTTTTCCTTTTTTTGAGACAGTCTCACTGTGTAGTTCAGGCTGGCCTTGAACTTGAAGCAGTCCTCCTGCCTCAGCCTCTTGAGGACTGGGATTACAGGTGTGCGCCACCATGCCTGGCAGGAGTTGGGGATATGAATGTGTTCTTCAAATATGAATGAACACCTTTGCTTTGTCACTGATGGGGCTTATAAGCTTATGTTGCATTTTTTCTTTGAGTAACAGAATTAAAGGCAGTACCTTACACTTTTGGAGAAGAATTTTAAGTGTCGTGCTGACTTTTCCTCATTCTCCTCTGATTTCTCAGATCCACCTAGGACTGTGGATCATGTTGATAACTTCTGTGGACTGGGACCACTTTCTGCCAGCTACATTCTTAGACTTCTAGTTTAAATTTAGGGGTACATCTAAATTTACTGGAATTCTAGGTAGAAAGTATGGTTGCAAAGGCAAAACCTATTTAATTGAAACTATAACTTGTATGAAAATAAAACCAGTTTGAATTTTCTTCCCACAAACTCTAAAATACTTCTTTATCTTTTATTTTTGGCAAATGGACTTTGAGGTGGCATCACCACTACTGTTGTGATGAGAGAGAAAATAAACCACTGGGTGATTTCCCGGATTCCTGAGTCTTTGAAAAGTAGTAAGTGCAGGAGCCAGGCCAGCTGTCTTAGATTTGTAACCTCCTCCCATTCTGTTCTCATCTAGCAAATACTGTGGCCTTGGTGTGCCTAAAAAGACGACTTAAATTTGTCCAAATGTTGCAGCAGTTTACAGAGTTCAGTCCCTAATGCTGGTAATGATTTATAGATACTCAGTAGCAGGTATACTGAATTATGAATTCATTTTTTCTAAGTATCTGAGGAAGAAATTTGCCAGCTCACTTCATATGTGAGGGTCTTAATATCAGCTAGAGAATGAAGCAGCTCTGGAGTGTAGAGAAATCATTTGCCCAAATGTTGCAGTTTAGAGAAGTACTTTGAATGAAGTTGTGTTTTGTTTGAGATAGGGTTGCTTCTTTTGAGAAGGCCTTAATAATAAAGTACAGTGGGTCCTCTGCAACTCGCATCTGGCCTCTTTTTCTACCCCTTTCTGCCCTCTCCTGTATTTACAGCTGCTTATTCCCTAGGGATCATTCGGCTGTTTCAAAAAGGAGAGAGAAAAGAGAAAAAGAAAGTAGTTTTCTGGAAATGAAGACTGCATTTGCTTTTCAAGAGAGCAAGTTCCGAAGGGTTGTTGTTTGGGGAGGAAGTCCAAATATAGTGTCATCACACATGAGCACACACCCGCTCGCCTCCTCCCAGAGGTTTCTTGTGCCACATGTGAGGGAGCTTGGGTCACAAGTTCCTGCTTATGACCCCTTTGTTATACGGCGCCGAACATGGCTTTTCAGATCCAGAGTTTAAGTCAGTTATCCTGGCGGGCTGCTTTCTTGCCCTGAATATCCCCAGTTGGTGTCAGCCAGCCTTTGCAAAATGTCTTTTTCTTTGAACTTTTTTGTAGTGTGGGGATTAAATGCAGGACCTCTTGCATGCTATGTAAATTGTCTACCACTGAGCCACACCCCAACCCTCACAGTCAGTCTTTGGGGATTGCACTGGAGTGTGCAGTCAGAGGCAGCGTCTGAGGGCATTTTGGACAGCAAGGATTTCTGACCAATAGGATCTTCTCATCACACCCTCGCTTCAAGGTCTCAGAGCTGATGACCCTCAGACAGTAAGTGGTTAGTCAGATGGTTCTAACACTGGTGCCCCTTGGCCTCTTTCTGCAGATTTAATCAGCTGGCACTCTGCTTTGTTACGGGCAGAGGAGGAGTTCTGCTTTGGCAGTCGAATAACCACACCTTCTATTTAGATTCTATAGAGGGTTGACTCAAAAAGCTAATGAATACTTCCTTACGCTCTGTACACATTCTGATCCAGAGTGGGTGGTGGGCTGAGGGCCAAGGGCCGGGGTACACAGTAGAGCAAATGCTGCTGAAGGTGGGATCATGATGACAGTGCAGGCTGCTAGGCCTTGACATGCCAGAGTATTGACCCCTGGCAGATGACCTATGATCAATGGGCAGGCCAAGAGAGAGGCCAGCAACTTCTCTGAAGGGACTGCTTCTTACACCTAGGTTAGTGTGATCAAGCAGAGGTGGGTGGTGGGCTCCTGGGGAACTAGGTTGGGGGATTTTAAGTAAGCTTACCTGGTTCGGTACACCTCAGATTTCTGCACTGGAAGATAATTTGCTTCAACTCTGAGAACAACCCTTCATTTCTAAGTGGGGGGGACCCATTTCCACTAATGGTGTAGCATACACAGCCTACCTCAGGTATCGCCACGTACACCTTCTGTCTCTTCCAGAAGCGGGAGGTAGGCACTCTTTTTCTCATGAGCTGTTCCCGCTGCTCTGGAGTTCCTAGAGGTCACGACTGCTGACTTCTTTATCTGGCAGGAGCCTGAGGGAGCCGTTCCTTGGGCACTGAGAACAGACCCGGCTCATTAATAGCAGTCGTGGGGCTGCCGCTGTGTCCTAGATGGCTCAGTCAGCAGTCAGATTCCGACTGGGACATAATCAAGGGAACGCTATGAGTAGAGGAGAACTGGCTGCTGGTTTGGCCATTCAGAAGCCCTGTGTCCCCAACAATGCCATGAACTCTCTCTAGGGTAGAGTTTCTCCCCTCTTTAAATGGGTGGAGTGGACTTTACAAGATGACCCCAGTGTTCCTTTGGGCAGTAATGGTTAGGATTCCATGAAAAACCAAATCTCCCAGTGAAGGTGACCAGATGCAGCAAAGGTTGGAACAGTTCCCAGTTCTCTTTTGCCTCCAGCTTTTTGCATGTGCTAGTTTTTCTTGTACTGATTCCCCTGCTTCCCACTTTCTTACTCACTTCTTTATTCTCTGCCTGGCTAATACCTTCTTAAAGCCAGAGCCAGTTTAGGCTGCTGCATGCTCCCATACTGGTGTGAGTGTCCTTCCTCGATGCCACCATGTTGCCCTGTGTTCAGCACTTCCCCTCTATGTTACCATCTATTTCTTTGCTTGTCCCGACCTTACCATGGACTTCTTGAGGGCAGGTTGTCTGCTGTCACCACTGTTTTTCTAGTTGCTGGTGCAGTGTCGCAAATGTTGAATGAGTGAATGATATTTCCTGGGCCAGCGTGCTGCAGTGCACTCTGGGATCTGTGTTGAGTCCTCCAACCCCAGCTTCCCACCCCACCCGGGCTTTCTGAATAATGCCAAGCATTGTTTTGAGGTGCACCTCACTGGGGCAAAGCATTGGGTGAAGTTTCCATACCTACCCTCAGGACTTTTGTAAGTGGCCATGGGCCTCAACTTGGTCCTGCTCCTTTCCATCTCCAGCCCTGAAGGAGAGGCCTGCAGGAAGTTGCAGATTGTTGTCCCTTGCCAGCTGCCTGGGGCTGGGCCATCTGCTACTTGTAATGAAAGACCTGAGCAGGGGAGGGAGTGTGGGTTAAGCAGCAACCTAATCTCTGTGCGGCACTGACCGCACAGCAGAATGCAGCCCCCTTCCCCCTCATCCTGTCCCCTGCCCCAGTGCTCTGTTAGGTTTCGTGTTGGCCAGGGCTTGGTTTTGTTCTAGCTGCTGCCTCCCACCACTCTGAGGAGAACTCTTGCTGCGTTTTTGTTTACTCTGTGTGTGTGCTTTGCCCTTTTGCCCATGCCAGCAAGAATCTTTATGTAATAAAAGACCACTGTAGGAGTAGGGGGAGAAAAATCTTTTAGAAAGGAAACTTTGGCCCTCTCTTGATCTTTGTTCAGATGCAAGTAGTGAGCCTCTTCCTGTCAGAGTCAGAATTTGTACCTTCGGTTCACCCAGGAGCTGTTTTCCATCCCTCTTCTGGGGAAATCTTTGAACAACAGGGGTGGGCTGAACTACTTACTTGAAAAGAGCTGTAATTTAGTTTGTGCTTCTAGCTGGTCTCTCTCTGGCCTTCTGTGGATGTAGGAAAGATGCAAAGGGAGAGTAATCTGCCTCTAACACTTTTGGTAACTTTGAGTTTGGAGGGTCTAAGTTATGTGTGTGCATTGTGCAAGGAGGTAGGATTAGGGGAGAATATAGACTTAATATTTGATCAAAGAGATTGACATAAGGAGGGTAGGTGACAAATTAGTATGGAGGACTTTCATATTTTAAAGTGGAGGGCCTGAGTTTGCTAGTGTCTGCAGAAACTGCCTTCTCTCCTCACCATCTTTCTTTTGTTGTTGTTTGAGTTAGGGTGTTACTGTATAGCCCAGGCTGCCCTTGAACTCACAGTGATCTTCCTCCCTCAGTCTCCTGAGTGCTGGGATTACAGGCATGCACCATCATGCCTGGATTCCTGGGTCCCTTTTAACCAGGGCTCTCAACTTCTCTGTAATTCTGTTGGTTCAGGTTGGTTTCCACTGTATAAGAATTTCTGTCCTTCAGAGAGTGGGGTGTGCATACATACAAGACCGAATCCTTACCCATTCTCTCTGGTTCATTGTAAGTGGATGAGACACAACCTAATATTTGTAAAATAAGTTCAGAAGTGGAAGAACTCTTCCATGATCTTTCCTTTTGTTTTATTTGGAAGAAAGGGACTCAGGAAAGTTGTGTGGCATGTCTGGAATCATAGCCAGTGACAGAGCTCTCATTCTTAAGCTCCTCTGTCTGAGAGAATGTAAGCCCAAGTCAGGGTGATAAGGGGATCAGAATGTTGGTTTGGGGATCTGGTTGTAGGACTGAAGGGTTTCCAGTGGTGTGAAGGGCTTTCATAGTATCTGTACCACAGGGTTGATCTGACATCTCTGTAGCTCAGCCATACATAGGCCAGGGTTCTCAGCTGCAGCACTGTTGATATTTTAGGACAAGTAATTTATTTGGGGGGCTGTCTTGTGCATGAGACAATCTTTAGCACCATTCCAGGTCCTACTCATTAGCTACCAGCAGTGCTCCCATCCCCCACACCCTCATTGTGACCACCCAGATTATCTTCAGGCTTTGCTGTAAAGGGGAAACCAGACCAACACGCATGGGACAGATGCATTGCCAGCTTCATAGCATGAAATGCTGTAGAGTGCCAGGCTGGTTAGTTCTGAAGAGTATGGTACTGGCCTAGGGCATTTGATGAGGGAATTTTGCTGTCCTGGACTGGGTTACATAGCTAAGAATTACTTAACTCTCATTTATGTCTTAAGTTATTCTTACATGCTTTGCCTGAAGAGCATTCTTCCATTCTGAAAAAAAATTTTATCTGAATTTGCAGAGGGCAGTCAGGCAAATTAACCATCAAACATCTACATGTGAAGGGAAGGGGACCTTTTCACACCATACACTGTAGTCTCCCTCACTCCTTATTTTTCCTTTTTTAACTAGATTTTATTCTGTGATGGAATGAATCTTCTTACAGACTTTTCCTATCGCTTTTCCGGTGTGTTAAGCATTACTGATACAAGATTGCACAGGGTTGCAGTCTGTAATGTTCTGTGGATATAGGTAAAGTATTTACCTATACTTTATCCATTGTCACTCTTTTGAGGAAATTGTACTTGCAGGTGTTTTTAGGATCACTGAGTCCCCACTTCATGCTCAGTGATAAGGCTTCTTAAAAATATTTCAGGACACAAAAAGAATAAGTGACAAACAGTCTCCATTGACTCCTGGTTTGTATTACTTCTTACAATAAGTCTGCTGTCTTTGTCCCTCTGTATACAGAACGTCCTTTTAACCCCACAGCTAGTTTTAAGTTTTTCTTTTTATCACTAGTTTTTGGTATTCTGATTATGATGTTCCTTATGTGTTCTTGTTGTTTTGTTTTGTTTTTGAGACAGTTTCAAAATGTAGATTAGGCTGGTATTGGACTCACTATAGAGCCCAGGCTGGCCTGGAACTCACAATGATCCACTTCCCTCAGCCTCCCAAGTACTGGGGTTACAGGTATGTTCCATCACACCCTGCTTCCTCCTGTTTTCTTGTATTTCTTTTTGGAGTTTGATGAATTTCTTGGATCTGTGGCTTTATAGTTGTCATCAAATTTGAAAACCCTTTTGTTATATTTTTCCTCAAAATACTTCTGTGCTTTGCTGCCTCTCCCCATTCCATTTGTTAGGCCACTTGATACTGTCCCACAGTTCATTCTGTTTGTTTTTCAGTATTTTTCTCAGTGTACATAATTTTCTGTGCTATATTTTCATGTTCACTAGTTTTTTCTTCTGCATTGTCTAATCTGCTATCAATCCTATCTTGTATACTTTGCATTTCATGTATTTTTATTTTTCTTTCTAGAAGTTTAGTTTGAATTTTTATGTCTCCTATTTGTACTTGTGCCTTCCTCTTCTAATATACATGGAGTATATTTGCAGCAGATTTTGGTATCTTTGTCTACTAGTTCTATCATCTATGGAATTTCTTGGTCTGTGTCTATTGTTTGATCATTTTAATTGTGGGTGTTGTTTCTCTGCATGCTTGTTAATTTTTGACTAGAAGCCAGACATTGAGTTTTACCTTGCTACATGCTAAAATGTTTTGTTTTCCTCTAAACATGTACTTTGGACTTTGTTCTCAGAAGCAATTCATTTACTTGGAAGCAGTTTGATCTTTTCAAGGCTTGCTTTTATGCTTTCTTGGGGCCCATCCAAGACAGACTTTGGTCTAGAGCTAAGATGCTTTCACTACAAGGCAAAGAGTTTGCCACTTTGGGTAGTGAGAGTGTGAACTATTTTGGCTCTGAGTTTGGGGGCTGTGCTACCCCAGCCTTGCTAGTTTGTTTGTGGGCAGCACAGCAATACTCAGACCAAAACTCAAAGGAATCCGCTGTAGATTTCTGAAGAGTTCTCTGTCTCTCTCTCTCTCTGTCTCTCTCTGTTTCTCTGTTGTTATTGTTGTTTTATGAGGCAGGGTCTCACTCGGTATTTCAGGCTGGCCTCAGCTCACTGTCACTATGTAGCTTAGGCTGGCCTTAAACTCATGGCGACCCGCCCCCCTCAGCCTCCTGAGTGCTGAGATTGTAGGCATGCACCACCATGCCCAACAGTGGAGCCTTTTCTCTTTGAAGCTTCCACCTCTCAGTTACTCTGCCCTGCTAATATCTCTCTCACTTTACCCTGTAAATTCTGGCCACCTTGGTCTCCCAGCTTCCCAGATCAACACAAGAAGATTGCTGAATTCTTAGGTCTCTCCTGTCCTGTGGCCTGGAGAAGTTTGAATTCTTATGAAATGCAGGGCTCACTGTGTTTTTCCCCTTTTCTCAAGGATTGTCACCCTCTGTTGCCTATTGTCTAGTGTCTGAAAACCATTATTCATATGTTTTGTCTGGTTTTCTGATCATTTAAAGAAGAGTAAATCATCTAATGCCTGATATTCCATCATGACTGCAGGTCAGAGTGCCTCAGCCGGTTACCTTGGGCCAGTTTTTAACTTTGGATAGTGGTTTGCTCCTGTTTTTACTTGTTAAACATGGATCCGTTGGGCTGGGGCTTTAGCTCAGTGGCACAAGCGCCTGCTTGGCAAGCACGAGGTCATGAGTTCGATCCCTGGTACCAAAAAAACAAAACAAAACAAAACAAAACAAAAAAACATGGATCCATTTAGACAGCTTTTATTGAGAATTTAGCCAGGTTCATATCTTGTGTCTGTTCATCAGTCATTAAATACCTGCTATGTCCAAAAGAGTGGCATATCTCATGTTGTATGTGTAGTATAATTTGTAATTTTACCTGTGTCTGGTGCTGTACTTTTTAACCAAAAGACTGTTGTGTGTGCTATAGGTATTATAGTGGCACAAATTGACGTAAGAGGCTTCTTGGAGCCTTCTTCCTATACCTTCTGCTCATGGTCCCATTGAACCTAGGCAATCAACTGAACTAGTCATAGTGGATGCGTGAACAGTAGGTGCTTGACTGTCTGCCTATCTTTGAGTCAGGTCGGGTCAGCCCCCTGGAGTGCAGGAGAGATCATATAAGTCTGTGTGTGATGGCCCCCTTGGTCTTACCTTGCCTTACTCTTTGTTAGTTAATATATTGAACTTTGCAAAAATGCGAATCCCTGACTCAGCAATTTTTGAGACGGGGGCGGGGGGTGGTGTCTTGCTGTGTCCTTTAGGCTAGTCTTAAATTCACCATGTAGCACAGGCTGGCCTTGGACTTGCAGTAATCTTTCTGCCTCAGCTTCCTGAGTGCTGGAATTATAGGCATGCACCACATGTCTGGCTGACTCTGCAATACTGTGAAGTAGATATAGTTACTCCAGTTCTATGTGAGAAAAAGCAGAGGCTCACAACAGTAAACCAGTAAAGCCTAGGCCCGATGAGAAATGAGAGGCAGTCAGTGTTTGAACTCCGCTTTTGTTTCTAAAACCCACACACTCTTTATTAGACCACAGTGATTAACCCTATAAAATTACCTGTTTCACTTCCCTCTTCTGGGTTTCAGCCTACCTTCCTGTTTTGTCTTTGACACATTGGCTCTCTATCTGCCACATCCTTTTGTTATGTACTGCATATTGTAGTTAGTTGTGTATGTTCCTTTTCCACATACACAATACGCAGACATCTGTTTGTTGGCTCTTTAAGGGCTTGTGCTTTTTTCATTTTGTACCACTGATGGAATTTGATACTTGCAGGTACTCAGTGTATGTGTTGAATAAAGTCAGTGAGTTCTTAAGACAGTGCTTCATGAATGAGTCCAGAAACTTGGTCTGGAGGGAAATACCAAATTCATTATTTTATGATTTTTTTCCTCCCTTGTCACAGAAGGGCAGGGGCATGGGACTAACAACAGGAAGGAGCAGCTGGCAAGTTTCTACTTCTTGCTTTTGCCTGGGCTTCACAGTTCGTCCTTGAGAGCTCATAAGAAGTTGAGTAATTTGTGAGGAAGAATACAGGAAAATCATGGTTTGATTATATATTAGGAGACTTACTGGAACTCAGTTGCAAAGGAGACTATTTGGAGCCAGAAGACAGTCTAGTTTGGTTTGAGCAGCGAGTACCTCATTGATAGATGAGCTAAGCTTTGATAGGTAGGAGGTGAGGAACATGTTTGTAAACTCCTTGTCTTGGTTACTTTTCTCTCCTTGCTGGGACAAAATACCTGATACCCAACATAAAGGAAGGAGAGGTTTATTTCTTACAGTTCTTGGAGATTTCAGTCCATACTCATCTGGTTCCAAGGCAGGGTGGCAAAAGAGGCAAGGGAAAACATGCTTCGGTCCCTCCCTTATATTGTAGGCCGGCTCCGCCCCTGGGCGGGTGCGGAACACACACCACCAATCCCAGCGCTAGACAATAAACCAATCACAAACGCTAGATTCAGCCGCTTCCAGGACTACATGAGGCTTGGGGGGGCCACCTAGACACAAACTATAACACTCCTAAACCTGAATCTCAGGGCAAGTACTCAGGTGACATTTGAATAGGAATGCAGGAAATGGTGAAAACTGGGGCCATATTTGTAGAGAACTGTAAGGTCTGAAAGATACTAGGGGGGAGGTCGCTCCTTTGTCTCTGCTTCTAGATAATCTCCTCTAATGGATCTCACAGAAGAGGTAGCAATTTCAGGGAAGGGCACATTGGGTGGAGGGGCGTTTTTTGGTGTTCCTGAGCACTGAGGAAGTGGACACGTCTCTGTTAGGGAACCCTACCCTCTCACTAGCTTTTGCCAACTGTAGTATGTGGTAATGTTAGTTCCAAAAGACACTCCATGGGGCACTCTCTGAGCTGTCTGGACTGTTCAGGAAACCTTAACTAAAATCTTTGGGTTAACTGAAAGGGCACAGCCTGTGAATCACAAATTCCCTCTAGCTAGTATCTGGTCCATTTTCTCCCTTTCCAGTCTCTCCTGCCGAATAATTCTGTCCTTACTGTGTCTACTTTCTCACTTTGAATTCTGCCTGTGCTTTGTTCACCTGTCTTCTTCCTACCGTAGGCTCTACCATGTACTCAGTCACTTCTGTCAGAAATGTAGGCATCTGTTGTGGTTAGGGTATGTCCTCCAGATTTCATATGTTGAAAACATCATCCCTAAAGTCATACAGTATATTAATGGTATTTGGAGGTAGAGCCTTCAGGAGGTGATCAGGATTAGATGAAATCATGAGAGTTAGAGCTCATGATTACGTTAGTGTTTTTTGTTTGTTTTTAAAATTAAAGAGGAAGAGAGACCTCAGCTAGAATGTTGTATCTGACCATATGATACCTTGAACTGGTCTTGGAGCCCTGCAGAGTCCCCAGCAGCAAGGACTCACCAGATTTGGCCACCTGATCTTGAACTTTCTAAACCTCCTGAAGTGAAATTTTTTTTTTTCTTTAAACAGGGTCTCACTTTGTAGTGCAGGTAGGCCTTGAACTCACTATGCAGCCCAGATTGGCTCGACCTTCCTGCCTCAGGCTGCTGAGTGCTGGGATTGCAGGTGTGCCACCAACCCTGGTTCCTAGAATAAATTTCATTAAAAATTTTTTTATCTGTTGAGTTAATCATATGCTTTCACTTTGTTATTTCTGTAGTATTTCTATAACATTTGCTACATCACACACAGTGAAATGAATGAATGAAAGAAAATGTTTATTATTTCATCTGAATGCAATTTTAGTTCTGTACCTTGCCCTTGGTAAAGCTGAATACTTCTGATTACAGTTTGACTTTTGGGAAGGGCATATTAACATTATAGTAAGAGGACTACTTTTAAAACAAAAACGCTTGGCGGAAGGATTGGTTGTTACTGGAAATGTGTGGGTGGCCACTGTGCAGTGTTTTTAGGGCTGCCTTAAGGAGATGCTGGGAAAATCCTTTTATACAGTTGAAGGTGAGGTGGGTGAAGTAAGGTTGCACTGACCCAGGAAGGTGTTTTTTATGTTTTAAATTTCTATTAGTACATGTTTGCAGTGAATGAATACATTCATTGTGGGAAGTTGGTACGTATATATAACACATCTTAATTCTTTTCACACCCTCCCCCAGTCTCTTGGCCTGGAGAATATTGGCAGTTTGTGTGTTGTGGGTGAACTTGCTACAATGCTGTAGATTTAATGCAAGGAATAGGCAAAAGTTTTTCATTGGAGGGAGTGATTTGACCCATTTTTCTCAGTGATGGATTTCCTAATCATATTCTGTTTCCAACATAAAGGTTGAGGATATATGTTTAAGAATCATACTTTACCCAGTTTGTTTTCCTTTTCTTATTCAGCCCCCTTTGGGCGCGTGCACGCGCGCGAGAGAGACAGAGAGAGAGAGACAGAGAATGAGAATATCAGACAGACAGACAGAGACAGACTGACAAAGAATCATAGGATTTAGAGCCTGAAAGCTCCTTTAAGTTAAAGATCATTTGTTCCAATCCTATGTTTTCAGTGATGATGAAAATAATAATGATGGATATGATGACTGTAAGAATAAACTACCATTTTTCATGACTTAGTGCGCCCAGCATTATGCTGTTTGTGTACTTTTCCCCCCATATAATACTTTAAAAAGCTCTGTGAAATAGGTACTATTGGTGTCATTTTATAGATAAGGAAACTGAGTCCACAAAGGTCTGGATAACTACATTGGGATTAAGATTATGCTGAAGCAGCTGTTATATAAAGATAAGCATTTTGCTTGCTGAAGGTCAGTTTTTCTAGTGAGATAAAACAATTCAAGTCTCTTGACCTTCAACTCAGTTGCAAACATTTTTGCTTTGACCTGAGGAATTTGTTCTTTGTGGTCATTTTTTTTTCTCATTTCTTGCTTTCTACCCCTTTTAATTTTAGTGAAATTGAAATAGAAGGGTGGTTTAAGGTTGGGGCTTTGGGCGGGTTTTTAAAGTTTATTTTTAAATAGGCAGCCATCCCAGACTGACTGGGAATGTAGCAGAAGGCCTGAGAACCAGGAAGTGACACAGACCTGTTTATCCCATCCCACTTGGGGGCCTTTGGAAAGTGATCCACAGAGATGGTAAAAAGTAAACAACTACAGCAACCAGTTCCCTTGGATTTGCTATTTTTGATCTGGAGGAGGTGTTTCCTGCAAGGCTCTGAGTATTCTAAATGCCAGAATTTGGCTTCTGAACATCCCATTGAGTGAAGGTACATAGATAGATCCTTACTTTTCATTACCAGGAAGCAGCATTTAGTGTTCTAGGCAGACAGAATGACCTGATGACCCCTCCACCACTGTGCTTTTAGGCAAATTGTTCTTCTCTTTATCTTTCTTTGTAAGTGACTCTGCATGCATAACACTTTCCTGGGAGTTCAATAATGTGTGCCTAAGTTTAGGGTCCAAATCAATGCTTTTTCTTTTCTCCCCTGCTTCTCATCAGAAGTGTTTCTTCCCTATCTTAGTTGTTATAGCACTTTTTAAAGTCCTTCTGGGCCCTAGTATCAGTTTTGTTGTATGGATAAACGTGTAATTCCTCTCTAGTGCATGTGAACTCCTTGAAAGTGAGAACTGTGCCCCATTTCATCTTTCTGATCACCGAAACCTTGCATGGAAGACAGCCATTAAATATTGCCGAATTGTAGTATAGCCACGGGAAATACAGAGCCCTGAGAAGTCAAGACTGGGCAAATCAGCTTCCCAAACTTCATTTGCAAAGTGGGCATTGAAGCCTGTTCCACCACCTCTGCTAGGAACCAAGCAGAGGGTGTCATGACACATAAGATGCATCTCTGGGACTTAGAAACCAATGATTGCTGCTTCTGCCAAGCATCTGTTTTGCTACCAGCTCAAAATTTGAGGATTTATACCCTTTTACCTCTTGTTCCGTATCTGCTGCTGCTGTGCCATTTTGTATTTTCTATGTAAATTATGTTTTCTGGATTTATCTTTTTTTTTCCCCCCTCAGTTATTTATCAAGCACCATGGGGCAGAGAGAAACAGTTGGTGGTGTCTGCAGGCATCGGTTATCTGTGATAAATCACTAGTTGTAAGTGGGTGTGAGGAAGGTGTGCTTAGTTATTCCATCTGTGACCCCAGTAGGGATGCTATGGGTTCAGTTTTCTAGACTGGTGGGCTGAAGTGAGTTTTCTCAGAAGAGATGGAGCTGAACTTGACTTTTTATTTGGGAAGCAAATTTGCTGGAAGCCCTTTTCAGTAGGGAAGCTGGGGGAAGAAAGACTCCTAGATCCCTTAATTTCATTTATCAATGCAGTGGGCTAATACCATCTATCGGTTGAGGTATAGTGAGTGTTTGTGGGTGGATGTATTCCATAGTTCCCCCAGACACTAACATTGCTTTATCATAGTCACAAAAAGGTGTTTAAATTTTGGTGTGAGGAAGGTAGTACTAACAATGTGTCTTAAATATTTTTTGCTGAGCCAGATGTGGTGGCACACCCCTGGGCTGAGGCAGCAGGATCCCTGTGACTTCAAGGCCAGCCTGAACTACAGTCATGTCTCAAAAAACAGCAGCAGCAGCAGCAACAACAAAATGGAATTTGTTGGGAAAGAACCTTGGCAGTTCACTGTTTTCACCTGTTGTCTGCTTTTTTGTCTAAACTGACCACGTGCATTGAGCCTAGTCTCAGGGATGTTTCCAGGCCAGCTGCAAACGTGCCCTTTGGGAATCTGAGTGTGTGTGGGGAGGGGTCTGCCACAACCTGCTAGAGTGGGCACTAACACGACTGCGCAGTTTCATGAGATCATCCCGTGTCATGTTTTTTCTCTTTTCTACATCACAATAACCCAGTGACATGAGTATCATGCATTCCATTTACAAATGGGAACTGAAAACAACTTGCCCAAGACCCCCCAACTACCACCTACACAGACCAGAGATTCCGGCCCAGTCTGCCAGACCTTTCCATGGCCCCAGCCTCCCTTGAGTTCTTTAGAGGTACTGTTTCCTTTCACTGATGAGGGAACAGAGGGATGGGAAGTGAAATGTTTGTCATAGATCAGCCCTGGGAAGTGGTTTCCTGCCTTCAGGTTTGAAATTTATGGCAAACTGAGTTCCTGCTCATAGACTCTGTGCCTCCTCTCTCCTTACTCCTGTTTTGAGTCTGTCTTGTTCTCCTCTTCTGTCTTCTCTTTGCATCTTTTCTCTTTCTCTCTGGGCTCCCTGGAGCTCTGCAGAGATCCTTGTATGTGTGTGGAGGCTGGGTTTTTGTTAGACATTTGTTATTTTTGGAAAGTACTTTAGGAACACTGTGTACGGATGGCCCATACAAATGTGCTGATGATTGATTAAGCTCCAAATGGCAAAGTGGACTCTCCTGGGTATGCTGCAATGCAGAAGGGAGATAGATGCTAGGAATTGCTATTGGAAGATGAAGGCCAAAAGGGGTGCTCATGTAGAACAATGAGGACGGACTTAACATTTCTCTACTCCAGTCAGAACTTTTGTTGATGGATCTTTTTTAAGGAAGTACTTTAGGGCCTGTCCTATTCTTGAGACTATTCCAGATTCCTTAGCACCAAAAGGGCCTTTGGGGTTCATCTAGGTCTACCCCAGAGCACCAGGAAAACTGGCGACTTGCCTGAGGCCCACCCTACTGTTGGGTCCACGTCAGTCTTCTATGTTCAGGTCCTTATTCTGCTGTCAGTTTCTAGAGGAGCTGTTGGGAACTGTGACAGAGAAGGCTTAGGGAGGGTATGGTAGTGTGTCTGTGGGTGTTCTAGCAGTCTGAAGTTTGGGATATAATGTTAGGGGAGGAGGTGATGGCCAAGAGAGTGTGATGAGCAATTCTGTGGAAGCAAGACAGGGTATAAGAAACATCAGAACAATTCAAAAAACCTCGGGGTGGCCTCAGGTGGTTTAGGAGGAAAGCTGAGGTGTTATATTTGTGATTTGGAGGGAGTAAAATATCAACAAAAGTTGTTAGTTTGTGTGCCTTTTGAACTAGGAATTAGAGATTGAGCAGAAACGAGTAAGGTGATGTTCTGCCACAAGGCTGTCACCCTATTAGAAGTCATGATTTGCAGCTCTCAAGTGTTTGTGGCACAGTGGAAATAGAGGTTAATAAGATTGGAAGGTTCCATTCATCCACAGGGGGAGAAATAGAAGGCATCTACAAAATTTCATTAATTTATTCCCTTAGCAGGGGAATAGGAGATAGATTTTGGAGCATTTCAGGGTGAGTGGGAGTACAGGTAGGGAGTATTGAAGGAAAGAAAGGGAGAGGTAAGGGAGGACCTTGGTACCTATTTCTTTTTTCACTCCCCTCTGAGTAACTTTGGACCTCTTATCCTATTCTGAAATGTAATTGGCTGGTTAAATTCTGTTCACACTTTGGGAGCTGATCATTGTCCTCTGCCATCACATGGGAGTTGGTGAAGGCAGTTGAGCAAAGGAGTAAATGCTCTAGTTCTCATCTCTCACCATCTGTGTTCTCGATTCTCACCATCTGCTTACTAGACTAGTCTGAGGTAAGGAAAGGATTTCAGTTGGTTTTCTTTTCCCAAATCCCTCTCCTAGCTAATGGAAGCTGAGCTGCGGTTTGGGAAATAACATATCCTAAAAGTCACCTGTGAACTGAGGATCCCTTTACCCACCCAGCACTTGGAAACCAAGCTCAACTGAGTCAGTTCCCTTTTGCCTTCACGGAGGGGAACTCAGTGTGATACAGGCCACACCTCCCCAGCGGGACTGGCTTTCCCACAGGAGCAGGTCCCTGGGCCGCCTAGGAACAGGGTTTTGTGGCTGGCCCACCTGCTACTACCTTCCTGGACCAGGAGCCAGTTTTAAAGGTGACTCCAGGGCACCCTTTAATCTTAACAGGCTCCTGGGTTTACCTGGAAACTTCTGTGGCAACAGCGAGCAAGTAAACCATGTGCACGTGGTTTAACTTACAGATCCTCCACCTTGGCTTCTGGCTGAGACTTAATGTAAGGCTGGGTCTGTCTAGTTTACTGAACATTTCCTTCTTGTTTGTGCCCTTTGAGCCTCATCAGAACCTATGAAAGAGTCAAAGAAGCAACAGCTTCCCTTTACAAATGAGGAAACAGGCAGAGATATAGTAAGTGGCTTTCCCAGGGTTGGAGCCATGGCTCCAAAGGGCAGTGACCATCACATTCAGCAAGGGGGAGTCACCAGGCTTTTGGTGTTCCAGTGTCACAGGGGGTGCCGACCATCTAGTTGTGGCATCTCTTGCTATTACAACTGTTAAGGAAGCAGCAGTCATTCCCAAGAAAGAAGACCAGAAGGGTGGATGCAGGTTTTCATATCTCCTCACCCCATATTTTGGAGGGGAAAGCCACTTGTTTTCGGAAGGCCTGGATTACAATAAAGAAAAGTGTGTAAGCCGTGGAGAATTCTGTGGATAAGATAGACTTTAGAACCATTTTCAGAAATGGGGAAAACAGAAACTAGAGAACCTTTATGATCAGCAAGCTGGCTGGTGACAGACATGGGGCCAAGCCAGCCCCAGCCCTCCTGTCAGCTCACCTATAAGTTACATATATTCTGTTGAGGGTAGATGAATGCTAACTTTGGAAAATGAGGCTTAAATCCAGTTTTTCAAAACTCGGAATGTGCGATCACTAACATAACTAAAAAATTCTTAAATGAAAAGGATCCTCCTTCCTTTTTGAATGAAGTTTGAAGCTCATTATTTCTCTAGGGATAATGAGTACTCAGTATTAATTTGTTCTGTTTGTTCTGAAATGTATTTCTTTTGGTGTGCTAAAGCCACGATTCGAGGATTTTGCTTTTGAAAAATTTTAGATTGATAAATCATTTCTTAAAATGATACAGTGTGACGCTTCTTCCACAGTAGCTTGTGTCTACTATTCTGGTTGATACTCTGGGCCTTTGGGAGTTGACTTTCCTCTATTATTTCTGAGGCCAGCGTTGCACATACTCTTGTCTGCCCTCTTTCTTTGCAAAGCCCCCACTTCATCACACCATCCGTTCTGTTTTTTTCATTTTTTGTTTTGTTGGTACTAGGAATCAAACCCAGGACCTCGTGCTTTCTAGGCAGGCACTTGTGCTGCTGAGCTACATATCCGGTACCCTATCCATTCTATACTTGGTCAGGTCTTAGGCTTCAGTGGAATTCACTCAGATGGCCTTTTAAGCAGAAAGAGAGGGGCCTGCTGTTTCTTTAAAAACAAAACAAATCAAACCAGGAACTTATATGCACATACATCTATTTTTGAGTTCCATACTGACTCTTTATGCTTGGCAAATGTTTGTGGCCTGCCTGTCAGTTACCAGGGCGTATGTTAGCTGTTAAGAGATTCAAAGTTTAGTAATTCACAGTCCCTGACTTCAAGGAACTCTCAGTCCTGTAAGATGAGACAGTTGAAAAAATAGATGCAATAATTTTTTTTTTAATTAACCTGTTAAAGGTGCAGTCATAGTGAGGTAAGAAAGGGGTGAGCATGCAGGAAATGTCAAGACTTCCTTGTGATGACCTTTGTGCAGAGCCCTTTAAGGGACTGTATTCCTGGGAGTGGGAGCAATCAGGGTGTTTACTGAGTGTCAGTTGGTTTGTGAGGGAAGAGATAAGCCGTCTATAGGAAAGACTTGCTATATTACCTTGATTCGTTGTCTATATGAATAGCTAATGCGGGTGCAAAGTACAATGTCCAAGGGGATTAAAAGGGAATACTTCATGTTGAAACTGTTTTTCCCCTCTGTTTACCCCACCCTAAAGGCAGTGGTTAGTTACCACTTTCTTATGCATCATTCCAGTTGGATTTTCAGAGCATACAAGTGTCTGTGTTTGTGTGTGTGCATATCTATGTGTGTGTGACATGTCCTTTAAAAATACAAGCATGCAGCTAGGTGTGGTACTGTAAGCCCCATTACTCTTCAGACAGTGATGGCAAACCCTTTAGAGCTTTGAATGTTACGAACAGCCCACTGTAGCACGTATGCACTGCATTCACCACCACTGCTCCAAGAGGGTGAAGACAGGAGGAAAGAGAGTTTGAGAGTTCAAGCCCAGCCTGGGCAACTTAGTGACTTAGTGAGACCCTATCTCAAAATGAAAAATAAAAAAAATTGTGAAGGCACTGGGTTACATCCTCAGTTTCCGCCCTACAACCCCTCCAGAAAAGCCAAGCATTCAAATGATTTTCTTCACCTACTAGTTTTAGTAGTTGTTCCATATCAGCACAGGTTGAACTGCCCTTTTTAAAAGCACCACCTAATATTGTTATATTGGATTTACTATAATTTGCTTAACCAAACTCCCTTACATGAATTTCTAGGTTGTGCTAGTGTTTTGCCTTTACAAACAATGTAGTGAATATCCTTCATTGCGTACATGACTATTTATTTATTTATTTATTTATTTATTTATTTATTTTTGTCTTTTTGAGACAGGGCCTCACTATGCAGTTCAGGCTGGCCTTAAACTCACTATGTAGCCCAAGACCACAAAACTCAGTGATGCTTCTGCCTCAGCCTCCCAAGTGCCAGGATTACAGGCATGTGCCGCCACACCTGACTGATTTCTGAGGACAGATTCTAGAAGTAGAATTGATGGATCAGATAATATGTGCAATTTGGGAAGAGAAATTATAAAATTTCCCTCTAAAGAGGTATACATTTGTTAAATAATAGGAAACTTAAGATCCTTTATAATTTGGGCACTGCTTCCCCACCTCCACCAATTCTCTGAAATCCCTGCAGTCTTCTAACTTTCCTACTTCATCATCCTCATTAAGTACAACCTGGTTTTCAGGATAGCTGTTAAACTCCCTGGCTTAGCCTGTACTGGGCCTCTTATTTGATACCTCCTTTTTTTCCTTTCCTTTCTTCTTTCCCTCCTTTCCCTCCATTTTTAGACCTAGATACATCCTACACATTCTTCAGGACTTGGTTTAGATTCAACTCCTCTGATAGTCTTTCCTGACTACCTGCATTTGTGCACAGAAAACCTAAGCAACCGTCTCATCCATTCATCAGTTAAATATGTGCTGGGCGCGAGCTGTGATGTGGTGTATGCAGATAGCATTCTTCATGATCCTTTGTTGTTGCCTTGAGGGTTACCTGGTGGCAACCTGGTGGCTGCATATGAAACAGCAGTACAACAGGACCTATTGTCAGTCTGTCGTTAGCCATCTGGAGCCCTGGGCACATCCTTTAATTTCTTTGGACTTCAGTTTTGGCATCTGTCAACTAGAGGGTAGAGCTCGATGAGCTTGGAGACCACTGCTGCTCAGGTCTTATTGGTAAATAAACAGCAGCAGTAGGTATGCATGGTGGCACACATCTGTAATCCCATCACTTTGGGAGACTGAGGCAGTAGGATTGTAAGTTTGAGCCCAGCCTGGCCAATTTAGCAACTCAGTGAGACCCTGTCGCAAAATAATAAACAAATAAACTCACTGCAAAGCCCTGTGTTCAATCCCCAGTACCACCACAACCAAAAAAGCCACAGGGTTTACTGAGGACCAAGCAACAGGGGTTATAGAGGGCTAAGCATTTTGCTAAGCTCTTTGAACCTAAACCTTACATTAACCCTACAAAGACATCCATAGATGGGGAAACTGAGTCTGAGAGGTTCTTTGACAAGGTCACAATAGGGAAAATATTTAAATCCAGGCATTCTGACTACCATTCTCAGGTATGTGAATGTATATACATTTACTCACACAAAATTTTATGTATTCTTTGAATCACACACACGACCCCAGACCTCTCCACAGATCATCCTTTGAGTCTCAAAGGCTCAAGTTGGAATCTCAGTTTGAGCTGGAGGGAGAATATACTACATCCACAACTCTTTGAGGGAAGGCAATGAGGACCAGTGGCTAGGTCGGTCCTTGGTCCTGGCTGATGATTATTGAAGATACTCATAGCTGCTTCTCCGGACTGAGAGAACTCTCTTGCTGTTTGCAGTTGCCCTCCCTAGAAGCAACATGGGCCTGTGTCAGGAATTCAGATGCAGATTAAAATCACGTCTGGTTAATGTCTGGCAGAGTCTCAGGGGCATCCTTTATTAGACTTGTGGAAGCAGGCTCTCTTATCTATGCTCATAAAGCCTTATTAATAGAGAAGAGAGCATGTGGAATTTTTAAAAAGGAAGTAATTTTATTTGGACTACCTGTTATAAACTAGAATATGTGAACAACTGGCCAATGAAATCAGATAAGGTAACTAAAATATAATAGATCCACATTGTGATGTATCACCTACCCAGCTTTTTACCTAAAGGCATATAGAAAATAATTCTTAAAGTCTTGATCTCTGATTGTTTTTAGTTTTTAGAGACATTAGTTTCTACTCTTCTGAAATCGCTTTGAACCTAAGTGGGTGGCAGCGCTAATTAGCAGTGTAGCCTGTTCCCTGCCCCCATCAGTGTCAGGGACAGCCAACAGAATGTGGGCTCTCTGGTCGCAGGTGTGTCGGGTGAGCCTTGATTAATCAGGCCATCTTTGAGATTCATTGCTGTGGAGTCAGATCCTTAGTGGCTCCTCTGGCCTCTGGCAAGCCAGCAGGCTGGCTGGGCTGTGGCTCCTCCTGCTGTATTCCTTCTCTAGGTGGTGTATTTCTGCCTTTAAAACACGTGCTCATGTTCATATCCCCCACCCCCCGCTTTGGTTAGTTGTGTTCTGAGTCCAGGTGGTACAGGCAGAGCTTGACTTGGGTGTAGCAGCTCTGTGTCAACAGCTGCTCTTTAGTGGAGCCTCGGAGGCCAGGGTGGGGTCAAGTGGGGCGGTCTTTGAAATGTCCATCATGCTCATTGATGTCCAGGTGAGCCTGAGCTGGCTCCTGGCTGTATCACAGGCATCTGGCTCCTGGATGGGATGCTGATGGCAGCTGGCTGCAGACCTTGGCCTTTCCCCAGAAGGAGCTGAGAAACCATTTTTGTGCTTGGCTCC
The DNA here is from genome assembly GCA_004365215.1 of Cuniculus paca. Lineage (NCBI taxonomy): Eukaryota > Metazoa > Chordata > Mammalia > Rodentia > Cuniculidae > Cuniculus > Cuniculus paca. The sequence goes on along the minus strand of RJWT010007179.1, from coordinate 354 downwards.
TCCTGGCAGCAAGGATTCTGTTGCTAGAATTCTTTCTCCTTTTATGAGATTGTTACTTCTTTACCAAAATGTTTGCTTTTAATTAATTTATGGCCAAAGTTTTCACTTACTAAAGTCCTTGTTTTTAATTTATTTGTCATAGGTGAATCTACCCCTTGCTGGCTTTAGGATTCTCACTTCTGGATTTTAAATTTTGTCTTTTTAATAAAACTCGGACGGATAAAAGATGTGCCATGGCAGGATAGCACCAAAGAGCAGCTCAGTGTTGGTTGTGGCCTCCGTGGGACATGGAATGTTCCTTCCTCTGGTGATCCTTTCCACCCTGCTTGGAGATGGACTTGCTTCAGGTAAGTC
>RJWT010007178.1:0-27981 GCA_004365215.1 Cuniculus paca | reverse complement strand
GGCTTTCATTGTTTGTTTTGATTGATTTTACTCTATTCTGTGTTGCTTGATTGTAATATGTCTGAAGGTATAGGCAACTATTCTGAAGATAACAAATATTATGGTAGCCAATGCTGTTTGCTAGTATCTTGAAATTCTGTATTGCTTACATTGTTCTGCTTTGTTTGTTTTGTTTTGTTTGTACTGTTTCAGTTTGTTGCATTTTGTTTGATTTTACTTATCCCTGATGGTATGGGGAGGTGTATTACAGATAACAAGAGGCATTATGGTAGGCTTATCAATTGCTTTTTACCCTGTGTAAAAGTCATGTACCATGTTCATTGCTTTGTTTTGATTAACTTTACTCTGTTTCGTTTGGTTTGGTTGTATTCCTTTCAAAATAAAAAATATATATATATTAGTGCCAGTAAAGCTAATTTAAGAACATAACTTAAAAAGCATTTGGATGACCATTATAGAAACAGAACTGTATTACATAAATCAGACAAAGATATATAATAAGTAATTTTAACTTAAACGTATTTGTATTGTGATTTGGAAAAAATTGCATTCATATTAATCCAGACTAAAATAATTTTAGCACAGTGATTGATGATCGTGTATTAGGCAGTATTCTAAAGTCTTCAAATATTTTCATTCACTTAGTCATTATAATAAACCCATGAAGTGGATACAGTAAGTCCTCAATTTAGAAACATTCAAATTATAAACTTTCACAGATATAGATGGACCTTGCATTGCAAACGTTTGCATATGTGAGCAAATCATGGAAATAGCTTGTGTGTCTGCTTGACATTGTCACAGTTGTGCTTCTGTGTGCTCACTGCACAGCACAACAGTGTATAGTAGTACACACTCAATCAAAGCTCACGATGTCCAGAAGCAAGAGGAAAAGTGGTGGTGATGGGGAGGGGATGGCTAGGAAGCACAAAGCAAATAAAAATAATTGAGAGAGTGGACTGAGGCAAAAAGATGATAGATGTCATTTTTTCTTATAACAAAAATTGTTCAACCACTGGCACAATTCTAAGAACAAGGACAAGATCATGGAACATGTGAAATCTACCATGCCAATGAAGTCAATGATAAGCATGGTAAAGTTATAGAGGAGATGGAGAAATTTTTCAGTGTTTGGATGCAGGATCATTCTCAGCATCAAGTCCCACTCAGCTTAATTCTTACTAGCCTTTTTGAAAATTTGAAGAAAAAACTAGGGTGAATGGAATGCTTCTTAAACCAGCCATGGATGGTTTAACAGATAAGGCTAGAACCAATCTTCACAACATAGTAAGAGTGAGTGGGGAAGCTGCCAGTGCAGATACCACAACTGCCCAAGAATTTCTGGAAAAGCTTAGAGAAATTATTGATGACGTTTCTTATTTACTCCAACAGGTTTTTAATGTTGGTGAAACTGTGCTGGAAGAGGATGCCAGAATGACGTTACATCAGTACAGAGGAAAAGTTGATGCCAAACTTCATAGCAGTAAAGGACACACTTACTCTGTTGTTTGGTGTCAATGACTCTGGCTGGTGGTGCAAAACTAAAGTCTTTCTAAATTTACCATTCAGAGAAACCAAGAACTCTCAAAAATATAGCCAATAATTCTCTCCCTCTTGGGTGGAAGTGTAACTCCAAGACCTGGGCTACACAGGCCATTTTCCAGGACTGATATTTATGATTTGATCATTTTTTTCATGCCTAAATCTTATAATCTGAACAACTACTTTCAAGGTAATAACATGCAACATATTAATTAGTGCTAATTTCCTATTTTTTAAAAAAAATTAGGTACCATTTTTATCCTTTTTTTGTTTATAAAAGAAAAATTAAAAAATCTACTACTCAGACATTACGAGATAGTTCTTTCAAGAGTGGAGACGGAACTGAATCCACCAAAAAAACCTGTGTCATTAACTTCAGGTGTGAGCAAAATTCTTGCCCTCCATCTCCTATTGCTGACTATCCCTCAGCTCCACCGTCTCCTGCCTACCCTCCCTCCTCCAGTTAGTAACTCTTCTTATCAGTTCACTCTATGCAATCCCCTATATACCAGGTGTACTGTACTGTCCCATCATTTTAAGGTAAGTAAAAAAGTAAAAATAGTTTATTTACAGTATTTTGCATGTTTTTTATGCTTTATATTGTGTGTTTGTATGAAAGCTGTATAAGACTTACTTTGTCAGACTTACAAACAATTTCAACTCACAAACATTCTCCAGGATTGGAACTCATTTATAAGTCAGGGACTTACAGTACTGTTATTAGGTCTAAATTTCAGATGAGGAAACTAGCCACAAAGAATATGAAGAAATTATTAATTTGCAATGTCTAATCTGTTAAGCAGTAGAGAAAATATGAATCCAAACTGGAACCCAAAGTCAAGACTGTTAACCATTAAGTCAAACTACCTTCCTGATTTCTATGAAGCTATTAATTGTGGCCTCCCTACAAAAATAAATTCAACTAAAATTCTCTCTGCATTCTCAGTACTCTGTTCATGTAAGGGTATAAATCGCTGGATATAATTTTTCATATTCAGAATCTTAGTTTTATGTGATTCCCTCTGATTCTCGACTCTAGTATCTCTAAATTTTATTTTGCTTCTAAGTTAAAATGAACGTGAAACAACTCACTTTGAGTTGTGAGATAATATCTTCAATCAGTTTTAATGAGGTAACCATCTTTCAGGAAGACATGAGAGGAATCTCAGATAATACTATTCACACCATAATCTGACTTTCCTTTTCCTCTCAACTCCCCTCACTCAACTCTTTCTTCATCCCTTTTTACCCCAAGTACTCCTCAAACCAATGTTACTAAGAAACATTGGCTTTACCAAGGGGAATTCTGATCTTCAAAAATTGCCTTCTTTTGCTCACAATGTAAAACAACACAATGGATGTTATTAACATGAACTGAACAAATATTGATTGATCATCTACTATTGGGCATATCAGAAAGATATGTGCTTCAAAATCATTTAGATTTTTCTGAGAGAAGAAAAATAATAAACAATCCAAAACAAATTAAAATAAAAACATCAAGTGACAAGGGCTTTGTAAAAAATTAAGATAGTATTCAGTTCAGACTGAAAATGGGTTTGTCTGGTAAACTCTACTTTGGAAGACGATATTCAAATTCAGAACTCTTGGAAAACAAAGACCCAGTCACATCAGGCAGAGGGAGCAACTACACAAAAACACTGCAGTGAAGATTGTTTTCCAGAAACAGAAAGAACACGAGAGTGACAACAGCAGGTGACAAGAGAGTCTCTTGTCTCAAGATCAGAAATAGATGAACAAGCAGTTAAAGTACCACTTGTAAACTCGTGAGAAGTTTGGCTTTCATTCTGAGATGCGATTAGTGAGAGTTCAGTTAGAGAGGGAGAGCCCTAAGAATGATAAAGAAAAAGAGATCTTAGTACAATTGTAGAAGGTAAGCAGTTTGTGGCTCCTTTGGCTCTGGTCCTGAGGTCATCAGACAGGCATTTGAGAAGAAAAACACTGGCATGAAATAGAGATGAGAAAGGACAAACTGAAATTCATGAGGATAAACAGGGATGAGCTAGAAACCACAGACACAAGCTGAGTGATGCCACCACAAAAGTGTAACGGGAAGACACTGGATAGCTTTAAGCAGCAGAATCGCATAATCTGGTTTTTCAAAATCATTACAATGACTATGTTGATGGTAATAAAATAAGTTGGGAAGGAAGTTCAAAAACAGATGTAAGAAGGCCAACCAGGAATCTACTTAAGTCTGTAGTAGTCTGGAAAAGAATATTTAACCATATTCTACACAAAGCAGCATATTTGTACATTTTCCAATTTCTATTGCATAAAATTGTCCACCCTGCTGGTTTTAGGTACCAATGTGTTCGCAACCAGATCACTGAAGTCCTGAAAATTTAACTATCAGCACTCACAAGTGGGTACAGATCAGCTTCAGGGCACAGAAGAGCCTAGCCAAGAGATGAAAACTTGAGTGATGGAGACGGAGAAGAATATACAAAATACAAAACAGGCCCTGAAAGTGGTTGAAAAAACTTGCTATGGATTTAGACATGGTGAGTAGCTCAGAGGGAGATTAAAGAATAACATTTTTTTTAACTTGTAGTTGGGTAGATGCTGGATCATTTACTCCTCTAGAAGAGTCTGGGTTTGGAACTGGAAAAAATTCAAAGTTATAATCTTGCCATGTTAAAACTCAATATAAATCTGAAACACACAGGAACTATTGAAGTTTCTAGTTCTGTGAGAAGACAATTCATGGAGATGAGATTTCAAAATTACTGTGCAATCATTCCTCGGTATTCACAGTAAGTTCCTGGGCCTCTTAATCCCTGAATGCTCCAGTCCTTTTCATTAAATGACACAGTATTTTTATATATCTTATTCATATCCTACTATATGCTTTGAATCATCTCCATGTTACTTATAATAGCTAAGATAAATGCATGCAAATATTATGTAAATAGTTATCATGTTCTAATGTTTAGGGAATAATATCAAGAAAAATCTTGTACACGTTCAGTGCAGACACAGTTTTCTGTTTTGTATTGTTAGGGTTTTTTTGCTTTTGTTTTCCTTTTTTTTTATCTTATTTGATACTGAGGATTGAGTCCACTTTTTTTGTACTGAGCTACACCCCCTAGTCCATTTTTTAACTGAGGTTTCCGTGAGTTACTAAATTGTCCAGGCTAGACTTGAACTTCTGATATTCCTGCCTCAGCCTTCCAGAATGCTGGGATTACAGGCATGTGCCACTGTACCCAGTCAGACAATTTTGATCAATACTTTCTGTACCTGGTTGGATGAATCCAAGGATATCAAACCTGTAGATACAGAAAGCCAACTGTATTAGTTTTCTATTTCTACATGATATACATAACAGGTTTAATGACAAACATTTGTTATTTCAGAGTCTGTTGATCAGAGCTCTGAGTGCTTCTAATTCATCTCTTATAATGTTGCAATCAAATTTTGTGGTCTTGTTTGAAGTCTGAATGAGGGGAGGATCCATCTGCAAGGTCATTCATGTGGTTTTTGGCAAGACTCAGTTGCCCAAAGATTGTTGGGCTGAATGTTCCTTCAGTTCCTCAACACAACTCCGAACAGGCAGCTGGTTTCCCTCAGAGTGAGCAAGTAGATGCAACAACACATCCTAGATTGATGCCAGTTTTCTGGTAACACAATTTTAGATATGACTTTTAACACCCCAAATTGTTAGAAACCTATCTCTACATCTGGCTCAGAATCAAGGTTAGAGGATTACAAGAGATACGAATACTTGGTGGCAGAAATTAGTGGGACTCAGTCTAGAAGCAGCCCATCACAGTTGCACAAGTAAATAACACTAATCAGGAAACATGTGGATATAAAAAAGACAAGAGGGCTCAAGGACTTGACAGGAGTCATTCCAGTCTTTCTAGGTTTACAGAAAAGGAGGAGACAGCATAATGGAAAAAAATGAGTGATATAAGTGACTGAAAAAAAGGTCTTATGGAAGTGATGGAGAAAAGAGTATTTGATGAAAAGTGTATCAAGTATGAAGAATGATACTGAGAGGTCAAGTAGGAGATGTGTCACCAAGGTTCAGCAGCATGGTAGATATAAATGACCTTCAAAAGAACTATTTTAGTTAAGTTATAAACCTAAAACACTACATAAAGCTGGGAAAGGAATGTTAAAAGCGAAGCATAAATTATGTGTTCAAAAGTTTTGCTCTACCTGTTTGGAACCATATTGTACAAAGCATTAGCATAAAACCTAAACAGATGAATTCTGAACTTAGAAGTTGATATAAACAAGTTAATGACATTGATTCTCAGTTTAGTCCTTACTTAAAACAAGATATTAAGACCTTCCAAGCATATAGTTTTTCTGGCTTTTTAATAAATACCCTCATTTACTCAAGACAGTTGTAATTGAGTTTCCAATATTTGAGATTGGGTCACAGCTAATACTTGACTCAGTACTGTTTCCTTTCTACGTCCCTGAGCAAGCCTGAATTCCGTGTGTCTGTCTTCCTTGAATATGAGAGACCTTCCTAGAATGTTCTTACAGCATTTCTGCAAACAAACCCCTCATGCATAATTTCAACACAACTTCCAAGTATTCCAAGTTAAATTAACTTCAACTGAAGTAGAATCTCCCACTAGAAAGGGGGGTAATATGAAGCATGCCTCATTATGTTCGGCTACATTGATTAAAATTTGGAGTAGGAGAAACAGGCCTGTAAGTACAATGAACATAGCTGAGTTTTTCACATCTGATTCCCTATGTATACTTTGAATGCACTAACTCCTATGCCTTGGTCCAGATGCCATCCTCAACTGCAGGCTCTGAAGTACTAAATTCTGTTTTGTCCCCCAAAAAATAACTGACCACACTTTGCTAAATATGCCATCATACTCTTGAAATGTAGTGTTAATAGCAAAGCAAATAAAGACAGAATTGTTTTAACCAGTAAGAGATACCTTTAAGGTAGGAAAAGTTTCTTGCTTTACAAAGATAAAGACAAAACATAAAAATATTGTTCAGGGCATAGGAAACATTCATGCAACTGTGAACATCTCTTCATGGAATGGTATTCATCATTCTGTATTTCTGTTTACTACCTTGGAGAATTTTATGATATTTACTCTGTCACAAAACAAGTAGGAAAATGAGACGTGACCTGTAATTTAAGTAGCTGATTTAGTGCACATTTCCATTCCATTTCTGAGAATTGCGAACATCTTTCTTTCACTCGGAGACAAGAAGCAATAATCCATTCAAGTAAAGTCCAAGGCTCTTCTTGTCTTCTCTCATCAGCACCACTATGCTGATCAAGGCAACATCTGTTCTATGTGTCTTGCACAAGAAAAAAGCCTGTTGGGGTCCTTAAATGACATGGAGAACACATATAAACATATGAGGATTTCTTGTTGGGAGTGAATTCCTGGTTCTTCCAACAAAATTATATACAAGAAATTGTAAGAACAACTGTAAGAACAACAGAACAATTTCTTAATTTCCCTCTAATATTTGTAGTTCCTCTGTAGTATTCCTTCCTGCCCTCATGAACAAAGCATTCACCCTCTGATAAGGCTAACAGTTCTGAAATTAGAAGACTGACAAAATCTGTTCCTATACATTGAACATAAAATTCAAAGTATTGAGAATATGGACCAGGTTTGTTCCTTGGGTTTTTATCATTAGATATTATGAAACAATTTTACGAATTTCATTTCACTTAAATCCTGAAATGACCCTATTTTATGACCTTAATAAATTTTCAATGACATGTAACTAGTTAGTGACAGACCTACAAACTAAATGTTACTATTCTGCTTCTTCAATTTTTTTTACTACAAGAATTTCCTTACGATGATACATCTTCCAGTCTTTAACAGAATCTCTCTCTCTCTCTCATGTGTCTGTGTGTGTATGTATTGCTCAGCTTTCCACTGTAGACAAAATATCTGGCAACCACAATTTAAAGTAACAGAGATTTACTTTGGCTCACAGTTTCAGAAAGATTCCATCCATGGGGGCCTTCGCCGAGGCACAAACATCATGGTGGGAAATCCTGGCAGAGCAAAACTGCTTAGTTCATGGCTGCCAGAAAACAGAGCAGAGGAACAAGGCTAGAGGGGAAGGCACAGGGGACCAGACATAGACCTCAAAGTCATGCCTCCATGACATGCCCAGGCACACTTAGAAGTGTGCTTTACAAATCCCTTAGGTGAATTCCAATCTAAATCAAATTAATGATCAAGTTTAACTGTCACAGTGTGTCTATTTATCCACACACAAAATACATACATATAAATATATATAAATATATATCTATATATATATATATCATATACCAACCTATCTAAATATATATAGATAGGCATATGAGTAGTATTTTTTCTATGCTATATACATTATGTATTTAAATCAATCCTGTTTGTGTCAGGCAGTCGCCCAAAATTTCTTATTCAATAAGTAAAGTATCAAAGTAATCAGGATGATAAACTTGGCAATGAATCATAGAATATTTCAAAATTAGTAGACTGATGGCTAAGGCTGACCAAAGGATTGTGAAATTGCTGATATCCCTAAGGTCTTTACTTTCAAATACCTCGGAAATTAGTATATCATACTGTGGTCTATAAATGAAAACATGGCTCTAGTTACTATAGCTGCCAAACAAACTTCCAGAAACATAGTAAAGCAAACAATCGTTTTATTATATTCACAGATTCTGTTGTCCAGGCATTCAAAACCTGCCAAGCGAAGCTGGGACTGTGACACCTTTTTGGTGATTTTGATTTCTTTGCTTTATTTTGTTCCATAAAACATGTGTCTCAGCTAGAAAAACTCAAAGGCTGGAGGCAAAAAAAAAAGGGCAAGCTGCAATCTTCTAAAGGCTTATTAACTCATGTTTGCAATAGATAATGGTTTTGAAAGTGCTTGCTCCAAAAGGTTTCTACTTCTTTCTTTCTACGTCTAAAATCAATACCAAGCTGACTGCTCCTTCTTTCTTTCAACCCATTACAAAGTACACATTAATTAGCACTATAGCATACAATACAATTTTTACATAAAAATCATGCTTGAAGGACTAACGTACAATCAGGGCCCACACAAATATCTCAAACAATATTTTTATATTAATTACTAACTAACAGCTCTTATTCAATACTTTAATAGAATCTTGGTGCATGGTTCCTTGATTTGTACAACCACTATCCCCATTCATAATAAGCAAATATGATAAACTTATTTGGATGTAGATTAATCAGGGGTATAAGCAAGAGACTTACATCACTAAACAAATAAATTTTAATTTCTTTCCTTAGATAGCCTATCATTTTGCTTTTAGTGTGCCCTCCCACACACAAAAAAAACTGTGTTAGAAACTTTATAAGGCGTGGTGTTAAGAGGTGGGGACTAACAGGAAGTGTTTCAGTCAGGAGCACTTGACTCATGAATGGGTTAATGGTGATTCTAAAAGCGCTTGAAAAAAAGAAGCATCTCTTTTCACTCTGTCTTGCCTTCTCTTTGCTCTCTCCCATGGGATGATGGAACAAGAAAGTCTTCATCAAATACTGGACTCTTGATCTTGGCCTTCCCAGCATCCAGTGCTGAGAGAACAAATTTCTGTTCTTATAAATTGTCCAGCCCTAGGGATTCTGTTGTAGCAGCGCAAAATGGACTAATACATCTACTATGGACACTTATACTCTCTAAGGCCATGTCACTTTTTCTTTGAAAATAACATTTGTATGATGGAAAGGCTTTATTGAGTAAAATTAGATTACCAAAGAGATCAGCAATAGTTGCAGACTTCAGAGTAATGTAATTTACACCATTGAGTTTGTTTTGACCTGTAAATTTATAACACATCTGCTGTCACTTTCATGCTCAATCATGGAAGATTTGGAGTGTCAGTCTTTGAAAGAAGCGACTTCACAACACAGCAGGTCTCCAGGATTCCTCAAGGACAGAATCTCAAAAGAAATTACATTTTGGTTTTGAAGTATGAACTCACAAATAGCTTTATAACACTGAGTTCTTTTTAAATTCTCTTAAATCTAAAAGCTAATTTAAAAATCAGAACTCTTAAGAAAGGGTGATCCTGAACTGATTATAAATTAAAAGCCAATAAATTTAATTGAGCCCACTTTAACCTGGAGAGCCTAAAGAGATATTTTAAAGTATAAAGGGATAAGGAGAAGAAGAAACTCTGCTCCCCAGGCCAGCTTTTCCAATCTCTCTGGGCATTAATCTCGTCCTTTTTCATAAGAAGTTCCATCCGTTATTGCATTTTCAGATGCTAAGGCATCACACTGGAAAGAGCTCATTATGGTAGTGATTTTTTCTCCTGAGCTCTTCACAGAAAAATGGGATTCAAAACACAGCAAATTGTACCATTCTAGTAATCTTAACATTACTTCCTACATTGGTTTCTTCTTTTTCTTCAAATAAATTCATATTTCTCCTACAGTTAAAATACATGCCTTCTTGAAAGATTGCTCTATAGTCACTCACTTTCCTCAAACAGTTTTCACTCTTGATATATAGTTTAAAAGTTTAGCTTTGATTCCTTCCTTTAAGTACTATCTTCATACTATATTATTCTACCAAAATACTTAAAAAGTTAGGGGTAGTCTGATTCAAGTCAAATAGAACTTCTAATTTTGCTGTCAATTCCAGATCTTTCCATTGCATTCGATTTAACTTACCATCTTTTAAGAAATGCAACTATCTTAGCTATTTTCCCATCGCTGAGACACAATACCCAACATTCATAATTTAAAGGAGGAAGGGTTTATTTTGGTCCATTTTTTGTAAAGCTTTCAGTCAATAGCTGGCTAGCTCCAAGGCGGAGGGGCATGGCAGAGGAGAATTTTTCACAGCATGGCAATGGGAAGCTGAGAGAGAAATCGAGAGAGAAGGGGAAATACACACCCTTTCAGGTCATGACCCCAATTACTCACCTCCTCTGACCAGGCTTCATCTCCCAACATCACATTTAGCTATCATCTCATCAGGGGACTAACCCACTGATGAGTATCACATCCGTATGATCCAACTACCTTACAACAGCTTCACCTGTGTGCACCTGAGCCTTTGGGAGACATCTGGATACAAGGCACACAGCTACTTTCTCCTAAAGAGATTTCCCTTCCTTGAGGCAGTTTTTCCATCTTCTCTTCTGCCTTTTGTATCATCTTCCAGGTTTTCCTATGCTTCTCTGCTTCTGTCGCACTGTCACAACACAGTGATATTACACTATGTCTCGATCAAGTCACCCACCTCCTAGATGAAGTCTTCACAATTTGCCCTTGTCTGGGGGCAAGCAGAAGCCAGTTTGTAATAGTTTGTCAGATTCCATGATGAAACTTTTAAGAATTGTGCCAGCTGGTTTTTAACAAAGCTAGTATTAGAAATGGAAGTATATAAACTTACACTCAGATAAATTACATTTACAATACAGGTAATTATGCATGCATCACTTCTTAATTACTTGACTGCATTTTGCCACACTTTACAGTCTTGAGGTGTTTTTTGTTTGTTTGTTTGTTTGTTTGCTTATTTACATCTGTTGTATTTATAAAATGGAAATACCAATTTAAAGGACTACTGTGCAATTCTGCATTAAATAAACTCTAAGACACACCCTCTGTGATGAGTGTATTTGCACTACACAAATGACTACAGATCAGGACATTGGTTTTTAGAAAGCTAGTGGTCAAACACTGGCCAGTACATTGTAGTGTCTCTGCACACTGACGTCCTCATCCCTCCACTGACTGACAAACAACTCATGATGGAACAGAGACACATGCAGTCAGTCAGTGATGATCCAACAGGACCATCACTGAAAAAGTTCTCTTTGGTCTGCAACTGTGGTTTTGACTGAGTCAGAGATGCAGGGACAAGAGGCGAGATGAAATAGAACAGGAAAAAGCTGTGAAGCCTGAGGACAGGGTCTAATCAAGAAGGCCTGAGATAGCTAAGCTCCGTCATATAGACAAATAGCTTTCCTTGTTCAAATTGTATCACTGTCTCTATCTCATCCAAATTGTCCTAGATGAGAAAATAATAAATGGAAGACCTGTGTTTATTGGCTACAAGACAAGACCAGTCAGAACATCCAGGCTTTACAATAGAAACATCAGAAAGACTGCAGTTAGCTGCAAAGAAAATTAAGTTCTTTCTTGCTGACTTTTATTGCATACACTTTTCTTGATGCTATAAAAATTCTCCAGATATTTTCCTTTTTTTCTCTGTAGTTAACTTTAAACAAAATCTTCAAGAAGATGGCTTATAAGTTGTGACTATGATTTGAATTAAAAGAAATACTTTGTGGTTGAATCTGAAGTATAGTCAGCAATATGAATTGGAAAATTCTCATTCGACAAATGTGCCTCAACCTCTTTGATGTTTACTGTATAATTTCTCTGTCTCAAATGCAAGATGGTAAAGACTTTCATCTTTCTTCCTGCCTCATTACTTGTGATTCATAGGTTTTGGTTTGAAGTTTTTTTACTAGAACTTTTTAGAAAAAATTTTTATGTGTATCATAATGCCAATTGTTATGCAATCATTAATTATCCCAAATCATTTCAATGATTTGAATTATTATATTTGTATAATATTATACTTAATTTTTTTCTAAGTTACTTTCCTAAAAATTGTAAAGTCCAAATTTCTTATTATCTTCTGATACTTAGTTTTATAAATCTCATTATTAAGAGGCGTAGGAGTTAAACCAAATGTGTTTATTAAAAATACATTTTATGCACTTTGTTAGATTATATGCCACATATAAATATTCATTTTAGTTTCTAAAACCTAATGAATATAAATGATATTAACACATATCAAAGCTTTGAATTCCATATCTGCTTTCCAAATACCAAGGCTTATGTTCAAAATTCTGTTTTTCTTCTTCAAACTGACCAGATAGAGATAGGATTTCTAATATTAAAAATAATACAAAATAAAAGAGGTCACATTTGTAATTAAACAGTTGAAATTAATATAACAAGAAAAACTTCATTATCATTTTTGTACCTTTCTGACTTACTTAAAAATGTTAAAATGAATATGCACAAAAAGAAATTGAAAGTTGGTCATTGAAGCATAGTGAATGTATTACATAAACAACTATGGTCTAGAGTATGTTTTGGAACATTTAACATTAAATTGGTAGTCTGGTACCAACTAGAAAACAAAACAAATCAGCAGCATATTGCTTTCTGCATTTCTTTCAAAAACTAAGTCCCATTACTTATTTATTTGAAGAATTATAGAAATCAAATAAATATCCTTTTCATCTCCATCCATATGCACTTTAAATTTGGTTGTCATCCATATTTTTAATGTTTGTATGTCTAACCCAGTAAGGTCAGTTTCCACTTAAGGTTGTTTGCATTTGTGGCCAAAAATCTCCCCAGTTCCGTGGATCTGGTCATTTTGATACCCACATCTCAGTAAAATTAAACAAGAAACACCGCAGGAGAAAGTAAGTGAACAAAAGGACATTTACACATCTATAATCTTTAAGGAAGGAGGTCAAAACATGGGAACTTTGAGGACAGTTCGGTGGCATGGGCAAAGAACAGAGGAGAGCTTAAGCAAGCATGATTATAAACGGGAATGTTAATGATGTCCAAAAGCCTGGATTTCAAACTTACATGAAGAGCTTGTATCTTTATGATTTCAAATAAGTAATTTAAACGTTCTGCTCCTCAATTTCCTGGTTTGAAAAATTGGACATAGCTATCACAAAGAGATGCTGTGAATTTTAACCCAGTGACTCCTATGGTTAATGTAAAAGCACTGGCTCTTAATAACAAGTAGAAATTCACACAAATCCTAGCAAAGCCTTTCATACCACTAAAGTTCTTCAGAAAGGTCACCCTAACTGGCTAAAATATTTACCTTAATCTCAAGTATTTTACTAACAAATGATTATATATCCTCACGAGGCTATATTAAAACAGAAAATAAAAGTAATTTGTTAGACTTTTAAGACAGAGATTACTTTCTCTGAAGGAATGTAGTTTATTAGTGCATTCCAGTTAGTACAACAAAAGATCAGGGACTGAGAAATTTATAAATTACACGAATTTATTTCTCAGTGTTGCGAAACTTGAAAATCCCAGATCAAACAAGGTACCAGCACATTTGACGGCTGGTGAGAGCTTGGTTCTCTTCCCAGGTTCTCACATGTTAAAATACGGCAAGGCAAAAAGGACTAGGGTGCTTACTTCCATCTCTACCACATAAGGACACCTGAACAGTGCCATCTATAAGGAGCAGACTCTGCTACACACCAACTTTACTATTACCTTTAATGGTGACTTCCTAGCTTCAGAGCTGCTGTGAAGAGATTTCTGTTGTTTACAAATTACTCAGTGTATTTTGTTGCAGCAACATGAATGGAATAAGACAGCAATTAAGGAATAGTGAAAAAAAAGTACTGAAGGAAGTAACCTGGAGCCCAAAAGAAGCTGACTTTGACACTGCATTAACTGGTTGAATAATTTTTCCATTTCAGCAATTAATTTTATGTACCTACTAGGTTCTAAGTTGTTCTGGGTGCTGGGAATACAATGATGAAAAACAAAAATTATCCCTAGTTTACATGCAGCCTAGAGTCTAATAAGAATAATTAAACAAATAGAATTAAGCATGATGTTACAGAGGAAGTAGGGGATGTAGTGAGAATGCATAGCAATAATCCTTGAGGAGGGCCAGGATCGGGAAATGCAAGGAAGCTTTCTTAGAAAAAGTGACAGCTAGGATTTCCTTCCACCTTTCCCCTGTGTCACTGTCCTCAGCCCAAATATGAAAATAAAGAATAAAGCAGTGGTTATGAGGGTCTGGGATGGGGAAAAGAAAAAGACTGATACAGATCAAAGGACAAAAATTAACAAGATAGAAGATGAAGAAGTTGAAAGTTCTAACATACAACATGAGAAGTATAGCTAATTACAGTGCATTGTAGTCAAGATTTTTGCTAAATGAGTAGATTATAGCTGTTCTTGCCGCAGGAGAGGAAAATGTCTACGTGAGATGATGGATATGTTAATTTGTTCCACTATAACAATCATGTTACTGTATAACTCATAGCATCAAATTGTACAACTTTAAATATGCACAAATAAAATTTACTTGAAGCAAATCTTGAAATAAAAATTTGATCCCTTTACTATGCTACAAGGAAATGTGAATGTTCTGTACACATATTTATAAGTAGTTGACCTGGAGTACAAAAATCAAATAAACAATAAATTAGAAACTCATTAGCCAGCTCTTAGTTCAGTTTTAATTTGCAAAAAATCAATCTCCAGATATTAATGATAAATCCAGGCTTTTAGTTCCTGCACCATGAAATTTGTTATTGCATTCTGACATACTTTTATCATATAAATACATGTTCTCTTTAAACTGAATGAAGAATAAGCTAATTATGTATTAGCTATTAGTCTACACGCAATTATGTATGCCATTCTTCTATTTCAGATCCTAGGAAGAACCTGGAAGAATACCAGAACAGTAGCGAAATATTCTTCAAATGATGTGTGAAGATGAATAAAAAGCTCAGCAGTAAATCAAACTGATGAAATAGCAAATGAAACTTTTTCTTTAAAGAAAAAATACTAATCCTAACTGGTATCAATTACAAATAGCAGTTGGTATAAATTCATTAATATGAACTTTAAAAATCTGCTAGGAACACTCAAATTTGCATTTGCAAGTCTAGAAATATAAATTACATTAAGTTTCTGAATAATAGTGAAAACTTAATACTACTGAGGTTTTTTCCTAGCTGTGCATTTTCCATGTGGAGATTGGAAATAGAGAAGGGGAGGAGGCTGGCAACTGTATCTTTTAATCCGTTATTCACTCAGGATGGAGATAAAAGCCTAAGATAAGAATCTAAAGCTTCTTTTAGACCAAAAAGCTCTATTTTACTGTGTTAGATTAGCATTGCATGGAAAAGTGCTTCACTTTGAATCACTGGGAAAAAAAAAAAACCTGTCTCTTTTGGAATCAATGAAGTCATGATCAGTGTGGCCCCAGCAGAAGCATTTGCAAAAATAATGAACATAAATAAAAAGGATTTTAAATGTATACATTTGAAAATATATTTGCAAATGAGCAATTAATTGTTTTCAATACTAATTTAGAACATTCCCTTTGGACTTCATGAGCATTTCAGTAGCTAACCTATATTAGTTATATTAAATATAAGGATTTAAAACAATATTTAATTGATTGAAGTCCATTGATTATCATCAAAATATAGGAAACAGGCAATTACTCAATAACCATTCAGAAAGCTCTGTTTCTAACTTGAAACAGTTTATCAGTAAAGATTACTTGTAGTTAGCACAAAAGTACACAATAGTGTACATATTCACTCTCTCTTACTATATTTTCAAAATTATTTAAATATAGCACATCTTTAATAGAGTTCAACAAACCTTATAGAGCACTCTGAGAAGCTGAGGCAGAATAATTGGAAATTTGAACCCAATCTAGGCAATTTAGCAATATAGCAAAAACTTCTCTCAAAATAAAAAAATAAAAAACTTTAAAAGACTGTAAGAAAATGCATGGACCTTGAAACCATAATGTTAAGTCAGACACACATGATTTCTCTTATACGAGAAATCCAAAGTAAAATAAACAGCAAAACAAAAGGTAATAGGAAGTAGGGAAATGAGGCTTTCTCAAATTGAAAGGAATCAAGAGATGGAAGGAGGGAGAGGAAGGGAAGGGAAATGGGATTAAAAAGAGAATGAAGATGTGTTACTTTCATGCACCAACTCCCCACAATGAATGTAAACAGTACGTACTATACACACGCAAAAATAAAATAAATTTTTTAAAAGACTAGGGATGTAGCTCAGTGAGAATGCCTTGAGTTCAATCCTCAGTACTACAGGACAGAAGAAGAAAACATACAGTGCAACTGAATTGACCTTAGGTTACAAAGAATACAAAGAATAAAAATGTGATGAAACTATTCTCAAAGTATAAGCCCACCTATCATCATATAGAAAACAGTCTCCCCCCCTCCACGAAAAACTGTGATTTGAGATGGGTGAAAAAGTTTTATCTGGAAAATTTAATAAATTAGCAGGCTAATTTTAAACAAATGTAACCTAAATATTCCAAAGTTTCCTTGGGACAGTATCTGTTTTTTTACTAAAGCTAGCCAGCTAAATTATAAAAACAACATAATGTTTCTAAATAACATATGCTCTCATAACTAAAAAGGAAAGGGCATTTTTAAAACTTGATCAATTCTCAATTTTATTATTTTAGATTCTTAGATGTCCTGCAATTTTGCTAAATTATCAAAATTTCTCAGATATTGTAAGAGAAATATTCACAACATTTTTATGTTAATTTAAAACTATATCCCACTTTCCAAAGAATGATGTGAAGAACAAAATAGAAGGAACTGATCATAAAAGTGTGTGTGCATGCACACGCACACACACACACACACAAAGAAATTGATAGCAATCAAGAAATAGAAAACGGTTAATCTTATTGTTAGGGCAGAGTGTCACCTTGATTCTCTTGGGATTCACCCACGGAATGAGTGGAATACAAGTCAGTGTGTCCAGGCAGGTCACAGAGGCATGGCCTTGGAGCCTCTGTCTGCTTCTAGCTCCTTCCTCTCTGGCACTGGCCCTGCTCTGTTTCCCAGACACTTGAGCAAAACCTCTCTGCTTTGCCAACCCTTCAGCTATGATGTTTCTGCCTTGGAGCCGCCTTGCCCTGTACTGAATCCCCTGCAACGCTGAGGCAAATTAAACCTCTCTGTCTTTAAATTGGGGGTGACAGGTATTATGTTTCAGCAACTAGTAAGTTGATTAACAACACTGATGAATGGAGACAAACACAAATTATCACTCTTCTGAACTCCTATGCCTGATAATGAAATTTTTATTTATTTTTAAATAATTTTTGAGTAATTTTTAATGATTTATTTTTTAGCATGTTTGTAGTACATAATGATTACATTCCAATGTGAGGAGTTGGGATGTGTATACAACACATTTTAGTTTTTTTTTCCTCCTTCCCCTTTCCTCCCTCCCTCCCATAACAAATTTTATTCCTTTTTATTTATTTGCTCATTTATAAAGGAAGTTCTTTAATATCTAATGCTTATTACCTTAAACACATGTTTTACAGATCTGAAATTCTAAAAATGAGTTATTGTCATGAATTCTCACAAAACTGACATGCAACAAATAGTCCACAACACCAACTAAGAAGTTTTATAGGATATTCAACTATATTTTAGTGTTTTTATGTATCAGTTCTCAATGAGAATGAAATACATAATATTTAATACTATTCAGTGAAGATATTAGCTAAAACAGATAAGCTTATTAAGTTTACACGTCTCTGTATTTTTTAGCTTCATAGGTATATAACAAGTTCATGTTGCACAAACATCGAGGAATGAAGTCATGAACCAAAAGAAGAGGTTAGGGAACTTTTTTTGGAAATATAAAGAAGAATAGCTCCTAAATTTCCAGGAGGAGTCCCGAAAGAGATGGTCACATGATCGCTCTCTCCAGAGCTAATTATAGATAAGCAGAGCATAATTAATTTTTCAGGTGTTCTGTGGCCACCTATCATAGGTGGCTCTGTGAATTTAAAATGACCAGTTGGGATTCAGGCTTCTAACCCAGTTCTTCAACACCATAGGGTTTATAGGAAACTGAAATGTTAGAAAAACACTGGTTAATTTGCATTGTAATTTATTCCAAACTCAAGAACTCTTTTTAGAAGCCAGTGGGCTGTAGTCCATGTTGCTTGAGGAAGCTCATTCTCGGTCCAACGTCCTACCTCACTGTCTATTCCTATTTTAATTCCCATCAGTATTGCCGATTACTCAACTCTATTTCAGGCCCTTCTCCTACCTCGCTGCCTCAGTTATAAACTAACTAAATAAACTATTTCCTACAGGGGCACAGATTATAGATTTTCTATTTTTGATATTGTGTTATAGCTTGTATCTAGACACTCCCCCTCCCAGGGCTCATGCTTTCATAGGTGGGGTTTTTTTGGCAATGACTAAATCATGGGTGTGTCATACTGCATCATAGGCACAAGAAAAGTGGATTAGTAAACTAACTGGATTTGTACAGTTCTGGGTATGGCTGAATGGACTTACTGAAAACAGAAGGTACACCCTGGGTTTGAGTAGCACAACCAACAGGCTTGTAGCCTGGAGGGAATGAAAAGGGAATGAAAGAAGGAGGAAGACTGTGACTGCTGGCTGCTTTCTGCCTGCTGTGCCATGGACTGTTTCTCCTCTGCTAAGACCTCTGCCTTTCGACTTTGCCTTGGAGACTGTCAACTATGGACAGAAATCTCTACAAGCTGTGAGGCAAAATTAGCGCTGCCTCTTTTAACTTGTGGGTGTCAGTTATTTGTCCCAGCAAAGACAAAGTGAGACCTATGGTAAACTGGCTAGCCTTGTCCCATGCATAAGCTGTGTTCATGTTGTGTCTAGTTAACATTTTACTCCATGTGTCAGTAGTGATCCATCAATGCCCTTGAAACAAAGGTCCTATCCTATCAGGCCTGCACTCCTGCACTTCTATCTTCAGATGAAGCTGAAGGAGATAGAAGGCCTTAGATAGTAGTTGGCGCTATTTGTTTCACCTGTTACCTGGGCTCCTTTACTAATTTTCTTTACCTGCCTGGACCTCATTCTGAGAGAACTAAATGTCTAGTATCCATTTTATAATAAAGGCCTAGAAAACAGTATGAACTGAAAAGCTATATTATGTGCAAGAAGAACATCAGGATTCACTTGAAAACTAAATCACACTAGTTTTACACATTAAACTTTCCCAACATGTTGACTGGGAATAAATAAATGCTCTTAAATTCCTAGTCTTAAACTACTATAAAGGCATATTTTCTCCACGTCTAACTATGTTGTACACACAAAGAAGAACAAATCAAAACATGCTGCTAAAATAAAGTGATAATTGCCTTTGAGTGGGCAGAGAAAAAAAAACACCCTTCATGGGATTTGAATTCATGAGATCATTCTTTCAGTATATTTCAGAGAATTTCACTTTTTATTTTCTAAAAAAGCAATGAATTCTGCTGACAGGATGGCAAAAATAGAATTTTCAAAAATGTGAAAATCTAATCCATTTATCATAAAACTATGTGTTGAATTCAACAAATATGTTTCTTTCCACTTTTACTAATGTCTTACAAGTTATTTCTGTGAAGTTCAAATTTTAATTAGATTTTTACAAAGTGAAACTTCGAACCAGCTATTACAAGAATTTTTAAAATACTTATAGCAATTTAGGTATTTTGAAAGTGCAATTGGCCTTTCAGTAAAGTTGAAACCCTTTCTGGCTTCTTTAACTCAGCAAAAATTCCAGTAAGGAACGGGGCTGTTTCTCCTTCCTTGTCAGTGTTTTCATATTTTTTATTTAAAGGGTTCACAGAGGATATTCTGATTAAGAAACTAGAAAACTACTTTTGTAATTAGCAGAGAAATTTCTCTAGGAGAAAACAGATTTCCAGAAAGTTCACAGCCCTCCAGCAGACGTCAACCCTAAAAACTTGGCAGATGTCTAATTATTATTGCAGTTTTTCAAAAAGACTTTTTATGACTCACCAAGACTATGAAATCAGTTCCATTAAAAGACCTCTCCTATATTATTCTGTCAGAATACCCTGATTTATATGCTATCTTCTGAGACTCATTGTGTTCAGTCTGTCTCTACCACAAACATGGTGATACATCTTGTTCTCATAATTTGCTCCCGCTCCTCCTCTTCCAAATCTCCCTCCCTCCACTCATCAGAGCCTCTGAGACAGTAAATAACTTAAGAGGTAGATAGAATGGCCATATTTCCAAGGACTCGCAAAACAGCTAATGTCACAATAGTCCATTTGTAATAAACGGAAACTCAGTTCTTTTATGCTGTAAGGCCAAGTACAATGATTATGCAAGTCTACATTCTCAGACACCTGATTAAAATAGCTCACAAAATTATTAGTCTTCAATACTAACTTCAACAAATGTCCCTTTTGGTCCTGAGCATTATTTTCTTAAAGAATACATGCTTTTAAAATCAAAGTTATTAGTACAATTTAAATCTGCCTAAAATGCACAAACTGTTAGTCACTAATGAATTGAAGGCTAATCTTGAATTTCTTTCAAGAATTTTATGAGAAAACACACTGTTTTAAAGTGCTTTAAGGAAATGAGGGGGACATGAATCCAGTCATCTTGATGAAAGTCGAATACTTTATTATAAATAGTTAAAACAATTCAACCCAAGTCAGACTTATAAGAATCAGAGAACTTACCCAACCAGAATAATATCAAAGTGCTTCGAGCCTCATGATACTGAGTGTAGTGCCTCAGCTCCTTCTGTCCAGAGTTTTCCACATCCTTTTAGCCCAGAACAGAGGAGGTATCTGAATGACATTCTTAAGTGCTCCATAGAATTAGGGTTATTTCAAATCCAAGATGATTCAGTTACATACCAAAGAACTGCATGGTTTACATGATATTCTCCAGTGAGACATCTAGATCCTGGGTTCTATTTCCTACAGGTAATTCTTAGCTAGGGATAGCCTACCAAGGGAATTTCAGAATTAAGTTCTCTTTTTGTAGCAATTACTAGTCTGTTCATACAAAAAACCAGTTAAAAGAATGATTGGACGAGGTCATCTGCCCCCTTACATTCCTTTGTGGGGGGAAGGAAATGGATAATAGCCCAGCTGGTTAAAGGACTTTTTCCCACAGACCCAGTACATTTTGTAGTAGTTCAAATACCCAAAACTGATGATTTTTGAAAATTCCCATCCCAACTTTAGTAAGACACAAACTTTAGAACCGTAAAATCATATGAATTGCAATGACACATTAATGTGAAGTCTCAAAAGACTACAGTCCAATTCCACGTATCATATTGTGAATTATCGTTAATGTTTCACGTATATCAAAGCATGCATGTATTTCCTATAATAAGCGTAATTGTCCAAAGATGGAGTTTTTTTATTATTTAGTTTTGTATTCAGCAAGAAAATTGAAATACAAATTTCCTGAAACTACACTGAAACTTGAATTTATAAAAACCCAGACAAGTTTTCTGCCTTCATTAAATTTATAATTTAAAATGATATAACCTTTTAAAACAGGCAGAAAGTACAGGGAAGGCCTGGAAAACCCATAGCAACAATATCTAATCCAAAATTAATAGTTCAGGAAAAGTTTCACAAAGAAAAAGTGAGCTGAACCATTTGTAAGATAAAGCCAAAGGCTCAACCATGTAATGGAACATAGTGCTGTTAATAAACATGAATTTTACCATGAGAACAACAGTTGGCACCAAAGAATGCTAGGCAGAAGCATGATATTCCTCTAGGAAAGACACTATCTGAAACATGGAGTCAAATCATTTTAAAGTTTGAGAGACAGAATAGGAGATTACTGCGGGAATCTAGGTAATAGATGAGGGGTATCCTAAACTTGGGTAACAGCGGTGGAGAGAAGCTAACTGGTTTGAGAAACTTGTAAGAAACTGAATAGCCAGGACAATGAAACCCAGTGGACATGAGGGTTAAGGAAAACAAAGACAAATATAGTACCGTACCCTACCCCAAAGAATTTTCCATTAACTGAGGTTAAACACACATGCATGCATGTATACATACATACATACATATATGTGTGCGTGCACACACACATGCACACATGCATACACACACAGAGTGAATTGCAGAGGAAAACTGTAAGAGTATATTTTGTTGTGGGTCAATCTGAAGAGTCAGAATAACCACCCATGTGTCCTATAGGAAGTTAGACAAATCCGATGTAAATAAAATAACTGCTTGAAAGTATTTAGTATATATGGAAATCACTAGTATGTACTAAGTAATTAGGAATTTAAATCATAATTGGATGTAATTTGAGGGGAAATTCTGTGTCAAGAAAGAAGAGAATGAAGCATAAGAATTATTTTATCAAATAAAAGAACATTACAAAAACCAGTAAGAGCAAAGAAGTTAGAAAAAAATCAACCTTGTGTGGTGTCACAGAGTCCCAGGAGAGAACACTCCAAGAAAGGTATGTCAACATCAGTAAGTGATGCTGAGAGGCCACAGAGAAACAACTATTATGTTCTCTAAGGAAATTTGACAGAAGAAATGTTAATGACACTCTGGGGAGACAGAAACCAGTTGAATTAAAGGAGAAATGAAGAAGCAAGAAAATAGACACCTATTTCAAAAAAGTTGCCAGTAAAGGAAAAGAGAGAAATAGAAAATGGACTGGAGGAAGACAATATGTCAGGGGAAAATATTATCTTGTTTCACATAGCTTATTAGTTTACTTCTATAACAAGACTGACAGGCTTATTTAGAGACTGATGCAAAGAAACCAAAAAAAAAAAAAAGGAAGGAAAAAGGAAGAGTACATAGACCATGTTTCCTAGAAAAACAAGTGGAAGGGTCAGTCTTGGAAAGAAGGAATAAAAGTCAGAGAGTATTTTTATGTTTATTGATAGAGGAGAGTTCTATTATATAAGCATGTTCTCATTAAAAGAGGATATTCAGCACTCTATTGAAATCAAATGAGGAGATAAAAGGGTTTGAGGATAATTAAAAACTGTTCAAAATTATATTTTGTGGAAATTAGAAAAACATCTGCTAACTTGACATATAAATAAGCAAATAAAAATGTTTGAATGTGTGTTGGAAAGGAGCCCCTTGATAGGTTAGAGAGTAGAGGGATTGCTAAAATATGAGTGACTTCCTATGGGAGATTCCTTGAAACCACAAAAAGTTTTATTAAATTTTTATCGTACTTAAAATTTTACCTTGGAGTAGCCCATTTCTATCAATTACCTAGCTTGGGAATTACGATAATTAAAATAAATGGCAAGTTAAAGTTTCCCAGAAATACTTCTCAGAATTCTACTATATTTATGTGACAAATAGTTTCCCACCATATCAAAAATCTTTCATAATTATTAATATCAGTAATATGCAGACAATTCATAATTTCCTTCCAACAACTCCTTACATTTAGTATGTCCCCTCTCTACTTGCATTTCCCATCTCTGTTGTCTGCCAGCAAACTTTGGAAATACGTAAACTTTTAATTATCAAATGCTATTTACCTTGTTAGCATTAAATAGACTTTAACATCAAAATGCCTGGGTTTAGACAGAAGTTCTACACTTACGAGTAGGTAAGTTAAGATAGTGTCTGATCTACCCTGAACCTCATACTCTCACTCATCAGGTCAGAAGATAATCTCAGAGGATACTGTGGAAATTTTATGTAATAGGAGGTTTAAGATCAATTTCCTCAAACTCTCTCAGTGAGTGATACCGTGAGGGTACCGGGATGAGAACACAGGTCCCATTAAAGGCTGTCTGCTCTTCCGCATGTGATCTTCTTCAGGAAATGTACTTTCACTTGGGACATTAGTTAGGCCCAAAGTACCACATTGCAGTAAGAAGCTGTCTCACCAGTTTTATAAGCTGACGCTTTTCAAAAAGGTTGATTAAGAAGAAAGCCAAAAGAAAAAGCTCTGAAAACTAGAGAGAGAGAAAAAAAATTAAATTGTTTTTTTCCCATCGCATTTTTAAAATTAGATCTACTGCCTATCTTTCTGGGGCCACTGTAGTTGGGCCAGAGACTATTTTCATGGCTGGGTTAAATAGCAAGCAGATCTTACTGACTTTAAAGCCTAGCAGACCTGGTAATGACTTACAGAAGGAAGCCATGGTGCCTACTTGTCTGAATAAGTTTAAGGACTTGGCAGATAATTCTCCAAGACTTTTTAATTGTAGCCCTCAGAGAGCCAGGGGACAGGCTAATGACCTTTTATGTTTTCCTTCATTCTTGAACCTATGGGAGCAAATTCTTAGTTTACCTCAGTATGATATTTTATGTATAACGTGAATATGATTCATTCTAATTGAACCCAGCATTACTGCCAAGGATCGTCGTGGATAGGGCTCCTTCCTGTCTTCAGCATAAGGCAGTGGCCTGCCTGCTGTTTAAATTAGCCTTTCATGCAACCACTAACTCAAGTCTAGTGATGATTCAAGCCAGAAACAGTAATTTTATTTATATGATGTCTTGCACAGAGTGCAAGCTAGTAAAAGAAAAACAAATCTGGAATGGACAATGGATTAAATCAAAGCTACTCTGCGCTTGGGATGTATTCCAGTAGAGTATGGTGGAGTCTATCTCAAGGTTTATGATGACTCTGCCAATATTAATTACTCACTATGAAGCTTGACCATTTCGGGGAACTTGGGATAATGCTAATTCTCAGAATAATACCTTCCAGCTGAATGATACAAAGCACAACAGTTTAGCTGTCATGTCACTTGTTGAAAAAAAAGTATTTTCAAGGCAATATTTCAGTGGATAGAATAAGTTCAGACAGTTCAAAAGTTCATAATAAACATATTTCATAGCTCCTTTCTAAATGGTGAAGGAAGGCTTAGTGAGAGAAATACTTACATCTGATTCCATTGGGATGACAAAATATACACGGCAGATTAAATATATTTAGCCCCTGTCTACTTTAAGATTTCTTCTCTTGCCTTATATCCATAAATGTTTCCACGGACTGAAAGTTCATTTTCTATCAAATGTAAAATAGACTGACTTGTTGGTTGCGTTGGCAGAAAGCATGTTGCCACTTATTGACAGGAAACCAAAAACCTGTTTTCGTGAATGAAGTCATAAGTAATTTCATTTGATGGGTAAGACTCAGTTTGAAAGTAGTATTTTAAAAGACCGTTTTGATGGATGTTTATAACAGCATGAGAAAAAGCTCTTCCTAGTCATGTTTTATTGCTTTATTCTGTCCTCAGGAGTTAGTCTTTCAAAACGTGATACATTTGCCTAAGCAGGGGGAAGGAGTTCTCCCAAAGAGAAATGGCATGACAGTGTTCTCTTTGTTCATTCAGTGAAATGCTTTTGGGACAGACTGTGAGAATGTATCTTCAGGTTTGGCATTTTAATAATGGAAATGATAATAATAATGCTTTGCTGTCCTAACTCTACTTTCGTTACAAGTAAAGTTGTTTAGGAGGGTTCTAAGATATAATGGGAAGCATTTCATGTTTAAAAATCTAAAAGAATGGCTTTCTTTAGAGAGGCTAATTTTGAAAACTTTTAAATCTTTGACTCTTTAAATTATCTTAGAGTTACACAGTATGTTGAAGTAGGTGGATGAAAATGTAAATGAAATTCATATTAACATTTCCTGCAGATGCACTGCCACTCAGTTTAACCACATTAACTCATCGACTGGGAGACGCTATTCAGTAAGTCAGATTTGATTAAAACTGTAGGGAAGTCATTCTCAACATGGACTAAAAAACACATCTAGGTTTTAAATATATCCTTGAGTTTAAAACAGACATTAAACATGATATTCTACCATTGTTGTCTGTTAGAAAAAATTGTGTTAGAAATAATACCTTATCTAAAAGACAGTAGGAATAAACGTGTAGAATTTCTCTAGCAAAAAAATAAATTTTAAAAATAATTCAAAATGTGTTTTTTATAAGATAGAAAGGTGACATTTTCAGGAGAAGTATTAACCATTTCCGAGTTTACTTTACAAAAAAGTAACCATAATCAAAGCAAATTTTAAAACTAGTTGAATTTATCGCTAAGGCCCATAGTTAATTGCAAAAATAAAGAACAATGGAAATTATCCCATTATCAAAAGTTTTTTTTTATTTTAACGAAAATAGGACAAAACAAAACAAAACAGATTGAAAAAAGCAAAAGAAAACAGAATAGAGTCAAACATAATATAGCATTTCAAAGCAGAACACTGCAAGCTATACAGGTTTTCAAAACATAACAACAGGAGATTAACAATGGTTACCCTAGTGTCTCTTGCTTTCTTCAAAATGGTTGTTCTTACATTTACAGACAATGTGTGCTGAAGTAGAAGTAGGTGTGGGAAATATTGATATGTGTTGCAAACTTTCTTTAGGATTTTTAAAGATTTATGCCTGTCACATAAATGCACAAATAAAAAAGGAAAAATCCACCTAATAGTTAAACAGAAAACACCACTGACAAGAATATTAACACTGGGGTTGTTCAAATTTTCATAATTTAAAAAATAGAAATATTTTGAAAAGTCAGATTTTTAATGTGATTACATAATGCCAAAAATACATAGAATGGAATACGAAAACAATCCCTATCACAAGATTTTTTGAAAATAATCTCATGGGTTAAAATATTTGACTTTTGAGTAAGTTAAAACCTCCCATAATGACACTCTGGGTCAAAGTTATGATCAAGCAAGTGCTTGTAAATTCCCATTGCATTTTATTCTCTGTCTCTCTCTCTCTCTTTCTCTCTCTCCCCATATAGACAAAATATAATACATAATACAAAAGTATATGCGATATAATATATAAATATATATATGTATTTTCACTATAATGAAACGATAAATTTACACAAGCAAGATTGATCGATCAGAGCCCATCAGGAAACATTCATCCCCCAAAGTCTTCTTATTACACAAAGACCAAAAACATTTCACTAGTGATAAATCCTGAGAGTCACATTAGCAGAGGGCATTGAGTCAGCCATCACAGGGAGATACTGTAATTGTTTCCTTTTCATCATGTTCTGACCTCATCCTACTCCTACTTTATTGGTACGCACAGCCCCATTTACTACTGTACATATAGAGATGAGTTAATGTAAAATGTGCAGGGTGAACATTCACAAAAGAACCTGTGTATATCCACTCTCAGTGTTATGGATTAAGAACTGGCGGTCAACTTGGCACCAGCTGAATTAAATCGGCATGGTGCTGCATTCAGACAATCCACCTGAGGAAGGTTGCCAGCATAAAAAGAGACGTGGAGAGGAAGAGCAGAGGCATTGTGGGTTCTCCTGAGTACTGCTGTTTGGAGCCATTGGTTCTCCTGGAGGAGCTTGTCAGACTGGCTCCCCAATATGACTTCAGCCATTATCATCGGAGGAGCTCAGGACCTTGTCGGTGAGAGTGGCTGAGGTTCACTTTGGGGAACTCTGGTCTTTGTGTTGAGCATCGTTTCCTGGCTCCAGAGGGGAAGATGGTTGCTGTTCAAACTCCAGGAGATGTTGTCCCGCTGGCTTTCTGGCATGTACTTGACTGTTCTCATCGTCGGAGGAGCGCGGGACTTCGTCATCGCTGAGGATGGCTGTGGTACTTTCCAGGAGCCCCAGTTCTTACTTGAGCATTGCTTCTTGGCTCCACTGTAGAACCCTCAACCTACTAGCACAGATCCTTCATCCTGCTGGCACAGACTTTCTAGCTTCCACTGGTGGCCTTTGGGCCTTTCCAGTATGGACTTTGGTGTTGTGGACAGATTTCCTGCACTTTCTTATGTCTAACAACTGGGTAACCATTTATAAATAATATTA
>RJWT010007177.1:0-27982 GCA_004365215.1 Cuniculus paca | reverse complement strand
CTATTTTTTTTAATCAGTGTCTTCTTTAGAGAAGCTTAGCAATTCTTTTATTATGTTTT
Organism: Cuniculus paca; assembly: GCA_004365215.1. NCBI lineage: Eukaryota > Metazoa > Chordata > Mammalia > Rodentia > Cuniculidae > Cuniculus > Cuniculus paca. Next base: position 27,923 of record RJWT010007177.1, on the reverse strand, counting down.
GCATTTCTTCTTTTACCTGAGATAGTATTTCTCTTCTGATTTCTTTTATAGCCTCAAGGAGTTGTCTCCTTACTTCAGTTGCCATCCCTGGAGAAACTTCAGGTGTGCAACTCCTGATCTCTTCTGTGTTTTCATCTCCTAGACTTTCTCTGCTTGGGTTGGAGTCCAAGGACTGCCTTTTGCTTCTTTGTCTTGACATTTTCCTGGGTTCTTCCAAACAAGTGGGTAGTGGGTTCCCAAGCACTTTCCACGTTGGCCACAATTTCTCTGGAGCATGACTGTGTGGTTCATTTGGCCAGTGCTGGCCATGGGTATCCAATGGTGGCCACTGGGTGCTCTGGTGCAGGCCTGGCTTCTGTTTTTCTTAGCCCTTGCTGATTACCTGGGGTGAGAGCATCTTGAGGACTGCTGGAGCATGTGTGGGAGCAGGGCCTGCCTCTGCCTTCCCAGTGACCTGGTTTCTGGGTGAGCAGTATCTCTCAATGACAGCTGGGGCATGTGTGGGTGCCCTGGGCCACATTTTTAATAGATCTTTGAACTCTTTTTTTCTCTTGGTTTGCCTTGTTTGGAATTTAATGTTTTCATGAGAGTAAGAATGAATTCCTCTTTGTTATGGAGACCAGGCAAAATTTAGCTTGTTCTAAGTTTTTTTTTTTTTTTTTTTACTTCTTTGCCAGTCTTCTGCGCTTTCCTTCTTTGTCAGGTCCAGGTATGAAAGCATAGTCTCTGAAATATTACTTAGTTATTGGTTTATTTGCTGAGACTCTTATACCTCATTTGTGCCTTTCTCTTATGGATGACATGTTTTGTAGGGACAGTACTCCAGAACCTGAGCATTCTTGACTTTGAGTATTATGGAGAATGGATCCTAGGAGTTATGTATTTCTAGGTGTAACACGAGTGTACATCTGAAATATGAATCTTTGTTTTGTTAGTCACAACTTAAATCATCAAATAATACTTTTGGCCAGTTAGAGTCATTATATAGATACTGAGAACAGACTTTATAGTTCATATGTACTTGTATAACAGTGTTGATTGAAATTACTTTCTTGAGAACTTATGCCTTGCTTGTTAGATGCTAATACAACTAAAAATTAGCACCGTCATAGAATTTTCCTCCGCTAGAAGCAGAATCAGCAATGTTATAGAGTTTGTATTTATATCTATATACATTGTATCTGTATCTCACTATATATAGAGTTTCTATCTGTGTACATATATACTGTTTGTATCTGTGTCTATATTGTCTTGGGGAAGCAGACAATAACAAAGATAATAATGTTTGGCTTTCTTTAAAAAAAAATCAGCTACTTGTGTCCTAAAACAACATTTTCTTTACATAAAATACTTTAATTTTGAAAGGTGGCAGCAAAATACTACAATAGGAACTCCTGTCTCACAGGAAACCTGGGATATCTTCATCTTTTATCTAAGTGAATCCTTTCAGGGCTCAAGGCAAATCTATCCATGAAGATCTAGACTCTATTCATTGTAGACCATGATGAGGATTTTTTCTACTCAACTCAGTGATTTTTTTCCCCCTGTGCCACCATGATTTTACTATTAGTTTCTTTTTCAAATAAATTATAAACTCTTTGTGACAGACACTGTGCCTCATTTCCCTGTGGTCTTGGTTCTCTATGGTTGAGCCTATGAGATAGGAACATTTGGAATAGGATTTAATTACTTAAGTCAGTGAAGTGAGAAAGAAATACTTCCACAGGACTGGAAATGTTGCATTGTGGGAAGTCAATCAAGGATCATTGTGCTTTCAAGAGATTCACTACCTGTATCCAGAGAAAATGCAGAAACTCAGAAAGGTTTAGTGAGGTGAAATCATCTGTGTTTTAAGTTCTCTTAATTGTTCTATTCCTAGCAAAATGGTCAGGGGAAGCTTAGTCTGTCAAATTGGGTGTGTGCTGGCTAAACTGAGTGAGAGATCTTCACCTATTGATTTTAGTAAGGCAGTTTTTATATTTAGCTGGCAAATAATTAAAGTCAGCCAGTTATCTGATTTGTGCACTTAAATTGATAATCAGTGGCATTTTCCTTGATGACGAATTTGAAGACATATGTGAAAAATCTACAAGCATAGACATTTGAGTTTTAATATATCCTAGTGTTTACCAACACCATCTTCAACAAAAATGCCCCATATTTCAGAAAAATGATGATTTTTCTTATCATACTCAGGAAAAACTTTCAGGTAATTAATGACAATACCGCAACTAACATTTTTCTCCTCCTTTTGTTCTATTTTTAATAAGTGAATTCAGTGCCCTAAAGAAGGAAGATAATGGTTCACAATCAATACTCATGGGACAGACATCTAATCCAAACTTAACCAAAAAGTCAATATTGAGCTGTGTACTTTATCAGTGTGGAAATGTCAGGCATAGCGAGAGACGCAAACAATTTCCAACTGATTTCTTGTTCTTATGTTTCGATGTTTAAAGCCACGTGAAAGAAGTTCACATCAGATAAGATAAAACGACCTTTGAGGGGAGTTGGGAAAGAATGACAATACTAACAGCTGCCAGACCATAGTTTCTGAGAGGAAGACAGGATGCTGGAGAGGCATTCTAACCTCTCCTGTACATTCCCTTGGTCCCCTTCTTGCCAGCATGATGCTGGTACTGGATGGTTACTCACAGCAGACAGTCTTTAAGAGACAGCAAGGGAAAATGTCTCCTTACTGAGTACAGTCATAATTTGTTGCCACCCAAGACAACTGACACAAGTTGTTTGCATTCTAAATATGCCATGGCTAGGAGTAAACACATCAAATATGACCAGAAGTGAGTGTTCTGAGAAACAAGAGCTCTGCCAGGGTTTCCCTGAAGCAGTGGCCAGTTAATGCAGTTAGTGCTGAGAACAGAGGGTTTCAGTATTGTAAAAAACTTGAGAACCATTTCACAATTCCATCTTGCTCCACAGGACTCCAGCTGACCTTATCCATGTAATTGCTTTTTAAAAAAATTTTATTTTAAAGATAATAGCACCCAACAAAACAAAACAGAGTACATCCAATCAAAACACAAGAGTGAAAGAAAATTTATGAAGATGGAGATGATGATATGAAGCAAGCCATTAATAAAGCCTGGGTGGAATCAAGAGAAAAGCAAGCCAAAGGAAACAGAATTTTGAGACTTTCAAGTCCTCTCAAGAACTATGATACGGAAATACTGATATTTCCAATAAGGGAATGTTGGTGAGCTGCGTATAGAAATGTGACATAATTACAAAGCCTTCAAAGTAAAGGCAGTGAATTCCCTATTTCTTATTGGAGGATTTATTTAAAGAAGATATGCATATTAAGTACTTCCTCCAAATATGGTTTGTACCCTGGTCATTTTGTTCACAAAGGGTTACATGGCATTCTCATCAAAATATAAAAAGCAGGTCTTGCCTAATGAAAACAGTACATTAAGTATATGTTTGTTCAGCTAGGAGGTAGAAAACAAAAGTATTTGCTTGCCTGTAAGTTACAGATGTCAGCTCCCATTTATGTAAGAATAACAGTAAAACTGGATTTTTGTATAAAATTCAAATTTGTACTTCAAATTTGCTGTAGAGTGAATGATCCCCTATTGCCAGCTTGAGCAGTGCAAGTAGCAGGGTTTACCATACACTAATTCAATCACAAATGTTTCTACCTAGATTTAAATATATTTGTTAATGAATATAGAATTGAAGTAATAGACAAGCATCTTCATATAGTACCAGTTAGTTCTGCCATAGACCAGATAGCTTCAAAACTAGTAACCATAAAGTAAAAATAATTAATTTGAAAATTCATCTATTTCTGTGTTCAATAAGTTGGATTTTTATGTAAACAAAACAAAACAAAACAAAACAGAACAACACAGCAGTGAATTTGGTATAGAACATCAAAGCAGGATAATAGGAAAACAACAATGGCTACCATCATCTATCTTGTTATCTTCACAGTAGTTGTCCATTCCATCAGATATAGCAAAATCAGACCAAAACAACACAGAATAAAACCAATCAAAACAATATTGAGTAAAGCAAAAAAAAAATTAAGAATAAAACAAAACAGAACAATATTAAACTTCAAAAACAAGACAGAAAAAATCCCCCATATTTTCCATATTGCATACTGGGGTTCTCCCTATAGATGCTCAGACTGCTGGCCTCAGGCCTTTAAATTCAACCAAACACTACGAGCCCTCAGTTGCTTTTTGTACCTAGTTGCTATCAACTCAGGTTGACCTCCAAACCAGCTGGTGGCTTACGGGTGAGGGGATTTGGTGATTCTCAGCCCACACACCAGTAAGCGCACTTTTTCTTCCTGGTTCCTGCATGGCCTGCGTGGCTTATCAGAAAGGCTGGCTAGTTGGCTTGTCCCCGCATGGCCAATTCTTGGGAGTCGCTGTCTGACTTTTCTTTTCCTGGGTCCTGCATGGTCTGCGCAGCTTACCAGAAAGGCTGGCTAGTTGGCTTTTGAAAGCTGTATTTTGTTAAGAAAAAAACAAAACAAAACATAACAAAAAAACTAAGGTAACATTGGAAAAAGCTGTAATGATGCTGCTATTTAATGAGACAGTTGGACTGTCACCAATGGAGCATTTGGTGATGGAAATAAGGAAGTCGAGTACAAAAGAAAAGTGACTTAATGGCTAAATATGCACAGTTATGTACCCTTTTCAAGTGGGTGGGCTTTGACATTTCAGGCAACCTAAACCTAGAGATTTGAAAATTGCCGACAAAGAAAGCCTTTCTCCTATGAACATGACCAGAAAGGATCTATGTGAACTGGATTCACAGAGCGATAAGGCACCTTTGAAGGCATGGTCCAGCTGTTTCCAGACTATCCATGGAGGAGCCACGTAGGCAGTTGTGTAAAATACACATTCCCATGGCCTTCTCTTTGCAGATTTTGATTCAGGGTGTTAAAATAATTAATGAGAGGCCTAATAATTAGTTAGGAAGAGGTGGCTCCAGTGCCCTTTCTATGTAAACAAATTGAAACTCACCTCAGTATAAATAGTAAAATGCTTGGGCAATCAGAAACTCCTAAGTAACCTCTAGGGACTTTCCTCTGGAATGATCCAAGAAAGGCTACTGTTTCACTTATGCAATCAAGCATGTTCTTTGCCTTGCTTCTGTGCTCACCCTAAAACACCTTCCCATCACATCCCTTTGGCAAAATCCCCCAACCTCTTGTAGTCTGGAGCTACCTATTCGGGAATCACCGATTGCTCATATAAATTCTTTAATGTTTCAGTGTGCCTCCATTTCTTTTTGGACAAGGGAGATTATGTTGGGAGACCTGTAGGGATTCAGAAATGTAATGAATGAGATTGAAGTGGGGTCCAGAAGGGCAGACCCAGCCCCTGATTTTGTGGGATACCCCAGTCATGGCAGGAATGACCATCAGAAGCAGCTGCTAAACGTACTTTTCCGTCTTCCTCTTCCTCCTCTTCTTCTTCCTCTTCTTTTGTTTTTAATGCTGTATTGGGAATTGAAATGAGGATGATAGGTGCTAGGGAAACATTCTGCTCCTGAATTATATCCCTGGCACATTAAAAGAAAAAAAATTCTTTTGTTTTAAATTTTGAAGCAAAATCTCTCCAAATTGCACAGGTTGCCCCCAAACTTGTGGTCCTCATGCCTTAGCCTCCTGAATGCTAAGACTACAGGTGTGCACCACCACGCCCAGGTTAAAGGTTAGGTTTTTGAATGTCACATGGATAATACTCCTCCCTCCCCCCTTGTTTTGTGTTTGAATGTCATAGTGGCATACAAAGAAAGACTCCATCCTAAAAAAAAGGAATGACTATTAAGTGTTAAAATGTAAACACTGTTGTTTATGTTTCTCAGGAAAAAGTACATTTTGTGTTCCCTGCCCAGTAGGTCTTCTCAGGCACACATCAACCTTTCTCTTTGACCTGTCTTAGAGGCACGAGGAGAAACGAGGTCACAGTGTTCTGCTGTCCATGTGGACAGTACAGGTCACAAGTTCTGTGCTATTTGACAACCTAGTTTGCTCAGCAACTGCAAATCATTTTAATTTTGTTTTGATTTCTAGGTGAATCATTTAATGTGTGGCAAATGGGAAGGCTGTCTCTCCACATTATTTATAATACTTTGTTACAGTAAGGTCCTCAGAAGTGCTGAGCTGAGTGGCAAGGATCGGACAGGAGAGAAGGAAGGTAGGCCCCATGCCTTTTTTCTATCTCAAGGTCGTGCAGAGAACTCAGGCATGTTGTGGATGATGGGCTGAACTGAAAAGACACAGTCACCCCTCTTCTTTCACCTCAGTGGCTGCCCATCATTATGGAGCTAATGTAGGGTCACTTAATTTCTTCTGAGGACAAGAAGAGCTTAAGGGAGTTTTTTGAAACTTGTCATGCTCTGTCTTTATGATATAGTGGAAGATTTAGTGATTTAGGCAGAATTAGGGCCCAGGATGGACCAGTCGTGGTTCTTAAACTTTGTTACCTATTAGAAGCACATGGGAAAGTTTTAAATATCCAAATATCTAAGCCTTACTCTACATCAATTAAGTCAAAATTTCTGTTTGTGATTGAAGATTTTTTTTAAGTTTTTTTTTAATTCCATGGAATTACCTTGCAACCCAATGTGCAACCCCATTTGAGAACCAGGGTTTTTCTAGACTAGTCATCTGTGCTGATCTTTTCTAGTTATGTGTTACTCCGCTGTCTTACTTTTCTCTCATTGCTGATACAAAATACCCACTGCCCAAAGTTAAAGGAAGAAAAGTTTATTTAGCCCACAGTTTGCAGAAGTTTCAGTCCATAACTGGCTGGCTGCAAGGCAGGGTGGTGGCGTGTGGCAGAGGAGCAACCATTCATGGTGGCAGAGGACAGAAAAAGCAAGCAGAGGAGTGGAGAGGGGGCAAGACTCTTTCTGTCCCTTACATTGTATGCAGGCTACCCGAGCTAGGGGAGGTATGGCACTCACAGCCTTAACCCTAGCCAAACCAATCAGTGAACTGATTTACTGATCACACGCCCTTACTCCAAGCATCACACACTTTCAATTCAGCCACCTCTGAAAAAGTCCAATGCTTGAATGAGGTTTTGCGGGGTCATCAGGATACAAACCAGAACATCTTCCACCTGGAGTAATTTCCGTTCCTTCTTCTGCTAACGATCTGCTCATTTTAAAAATTTACCACCAATACACCATTTGTATTGACAGAGTTAGTTCAATCACTTATTCAACAAATATTTACCAGAAGTTGTTTGCTTCGTCCTCTATGGCAAGACCAATCAGTTACAATGATTTATACATGTTATTTACTTATTATTATTACTTTTTCCTTTACAGATGCTGACTTCATTGAAGGCAGGACTTCAAATTATTCATCCTTTCATCCTTCCATTTCTCTCATTTTCTCACTTTCTAGCTTGGAATGCTTGTCCCATAGACATTCGCTGTTGAATAATAATCACTCTTTAACATTTTAAAGGTATGGTTACTGTATTCATTGAATATAGAATTTCTATAGTGTGATTTTTTCAAAGTAAAATAGCATCCTCAAATTTGTTTGTAATGGTTTTCACGGACCTGCCCATCGTTTTGTGAGCCTTTTGTTTGCAGTAGCATTGGAAAATACCTTTGTGGAATAGTGTGTGATGACTCCAAGATCCATTTTCCACGCAACACCTGGCATCATGAAATTTTATGTCTTCCAATCTTTTAACTGACTCATTCCTTTTCTTTTTTTTAGTTTACTTGTTCTTTTATGCATTTAGGGCCCCCTAGAGTCAGGCCCTGCCCCACCTAAATAACTTTTGCTTCTCCCATAACCTTCTAGGCTAATCAGGTTGGCCTTCTTGATGTTCTCCAAGTGCAATAGAATTATTTTCCTTCTTGCCTACTGTTATGGTAGATGGTTCTGATTCTCTTAGGATACACTCCCTTATTTCTAGTACTTCTTCAGCTTTTGTGTGAAATCTGTACTATATCATTTATTTGATCTTGCCTATTTTTTTCCCCAATGACCTGTCTCCTTGCATGATTGTAGAACTACTGTGACATACATCATTCTTAGGCCAAGTGGTGCCTAACGCCTTAGACATTTAGTCAAATCATATCTGCTGTCTGATAAAACAAAGTGTTTAACACATAATGTAAAATATTTGGAAAGGTTTTTCTTTGTAATTATTTTCTACTGGGCATGATCTAGGAAGAGTGTAACCTCTGACTTGGGTCCCATTATCGGCTACCAAATCCACACATTGAACTTATAACCTCAGAATGTGCCTGTGTTTCTAAATAGAGTCTTTGAAGAGATGATTAAGTTAAAATGTGGCAGTTAGGTAAACTTTGATCCAATTTAACTTGTGTCCTTTAAGAAGAGGAAATTTGGACAAACAAGGAGACACTAAGATGTACACATACAAAGGTACAGTAAAATGGTATCTACTTACAAACCAAGGAGACAGGGATCTGGAGAAACCAAACCTGCTAAAACTTTGCAAGTCTTATCTTCCAATTGTGTCATGGAGAAGGCTGTAGAAGAGCAGGAGGATTTGAGCCACAAAATATCCAACAAGACTTGCTCATTAGCACACATGAGAGGCACCCAGGAATTCTCAGTTACCTGGGCAATGTTTGACTGATAACTGTGTCCTGAGGAGCTGAGAGAGAAAACCATAAAATCTGGGTTGGTTAGTTAATGGACCTCAATTGTTTGCACAGGTTGACGAGAACTAGAGAACATTCTGGTAAGTAAGGACACATTCTTTCATTACTTTCCACAGTAAGTTTATCATAGACTTCTGCTGCCTTGTCCATAGTAGGTGCATAATAACTATTCACTCAGTTAACTTTTGTCAGACTTGATACACATTGAGAGTGTGCAAAACTTGAAGAACTGATCCATGATGACATCCTAGTTCCCTTGGGGTGAGGGAGCTGTTACTTCTTTCTTATTTCCTATGTCTCACAGGAATAAATTCATGTGACAAAAATAGATTTCTAAATAACTTTGTCACTGTGAAAACATTGTGGAGTTGGGTGTGGTGGTGCATTCCTGTAATCCCAGCAGTCAGGAGGCTGAGGGTTGTCCCAAGTTCAAGGCCAGCCCGGACTACTGTGTCTCAAAAACAAAAACAAAAACAAAAACAAAGACACTCATCAAAATAAGCAAAAAACAAAAACAAAAACAAAAAAAGAAAACATCCTGGAAACTATAATTTATTGGTAAATATTACTTTAACCAATTATTGTGAATTTAACATTATTTGCTAGTAGTGAGTGTTTGACCAAGTTTCATAACACCTTTGAACCTCCAATTCTTGTGTAAAATTAACACAATACTATGCATCCAGTGGTACTATGAAGAGTATTAAAGAAGATAATGTACATACTTAGTACAGTGCCTAAGACTTGGAAAATGTATAAAAAGTAGTTATAATAATACTGCTAATTATCATTATTATCACCTTGTAAGTATCTTATGTGACTGCCATAAGTTCTAGCTGGGGAATAGTCTCTATTTTGCTCTTTGTTTTTTGTTGGTTATTTGCCTAAGAATAAGTATTTAATGTAATCTTTGTGACTCACCTTTTAAAATATAAAGTTTTTGATGTAAACTGTAATAAAAGTTCCTGCAAATTGACTATAGTCTATATTCACTATGTCCAGTTATTTTGTTTAATCTAATTTTGACTCCCTTGAAATGTACCAACAGATTAGAGGCCTCATTTACTCTTCTGTCAACTTGGTTGTCTTCTTTGCCTTTCTGTATCAGCTTTTACTTATTTGCATCTCTTTCAGCTAAACCAGCACCTAAAACTAGTGTCTATTGTGCTCTTCTGGTATCTCCTTTGTGGGCTGCTTATAGCGAGCTTTACTGGAGCCACGTGAAAGTGCATGTTATCTGGAAGACAGAACTATTTTTAGCTCGAAGGTAGCTTTGTGTTTTTCTCCTTGGAGAATTCATTTTCTTTTGATAAAAACCAAAACTCTAAGCTAATGGTGACAGATTATGGTCCTAATTGCTGTGCTGTTGGAAATAAGGAGAGATGTTTATTACTAATCACATAAATAGCAAACTGAATTTCATCAGGGTCATAAGATGAGCCCACTCAGTGGGCTCGTCTTACAGAATAGTTTTTCTAGTGAGCCTGGGAAAACTTGTGAAATGGCAATAATAAAAACAGCATATGGTCTTTGCAGAAACTTTGTCATACATGAACAATGTGCTGTGGGTGTGGTAATGAACATCAGGTGTATTTGGCTCAAGATTTCTAAACTTAGAGAAGAGGAATTTTGCTTTTATGCACACACTGGAATGTGTTTTTGCATTTCTGGTATTTTTTTTTAAAATAACTTCTGAACTACGTTATGTTTTTATTCCTTATTTGGAAGCTATATTGGTCAGCATAAGAAAATACTTAACTTTAAGATCTTCAAAGGCATACTGTAGAGGTTTGGAAAGCATTTGGTTTGGCTTGAAGCAAGTTTGGCTAGTGAAGTGACAGGCACACAAGAAAGAACAACAGGTGAAAAAATGTGGACGTTCTTTCATCTTTCAAAGGATTTTCTTGATGAATTGAAACAGCCATGAAAATAAGCACTGGCCTTCGTACTCAGTCGCCTAAAAGGACTTAGATCGGGCCAAATCAGAGTCAGGCAGGGGCCTAATGAAAATCAGGCAACAAGCCTAGGCCTAATTATGTGTTGCCTCTCCCCTCCCCCTTTTATTCCTTTGGCTCAATTTTTAGCAAAAAATCTGGTTTTGTGGTAGAAATATATTTCTTTTCTTTGTCTCGGCATGGGTAAATGGCAAACAGTGGCATTAGTAACTCAGTAGAACCGGCAAAATTTTTGTTGGCTAAATTTTCTTGCAGGCCTGTTTCTTTTAAAAGCTCCCTGTTAAAATTAACTAATGTATTTCCAGACTAAAGTAAATAATATCTCTTGAGGTGGTTGAATGGGAATCAGTGACAAAATTTTTCATTTTGTTTGGGGGAAAATATTGCATTTGACGGTGACTATGTGTTAGAATGACTTTTAAACGTATTGATTGAGATGCAGCAGTTTCTCAGATTTGTTTAAAGGAGTCTTAGGGACCCGTGAGTCATGAATACTTTTCTGATTAAGATCACAAGGGAGATGTCTGCATAAAATTCTGTGACACTTTAAAGCATATTCGAACAATGTAAATTTGATACAAGAGTAGAACATTTGCTTCTGTGCCCTCGTTCATAGAGCGAGTAAACTGAGAACCTGGGACTGGACCACAGATTCCTGAACCCTCGACTGAGGACTTCTTTGGCCAGTACCTCCCATGAAGAAGTTGCTGCTTAGTTTGGCATTTGAGTACAAATACAGCTTTTATGGAACTCGGGGAGATAACATACTTAATTTATTATAGCACATTTATGAAGTTCAGTGAGATGCCTGAATTATAATAATTGGCAAGTCTGCTTTGTGTCTTTTCCAGAGCCTTTGCTTAGGGAGCAACTTTTGAAGTCAATGACGATGCCAGATTTGGAAGCATGTGTTAGGGGAGCAGTGCCAATGAGAATCAGATTGGACCTACAGTCTACAGGGCATTACAAATATGTATTGAGCACACGCGATACCAAAGGACAAGGCAACGTGGAATCCTCTGACAGATCATGTCTTTTAGGAGAAATATAAATGCATACTCAGCCACTGTTAAAGGGTAGTCATAAACAACAAGTTATGCATTTCCAAAAGCAATTTGGTACTCTGCTTTCCTTTTGAAATGAAAAGCTGAACCAAAAATTTCTGCAGATTTGAGGATTTTGGAATACGCAAGAGGCAGAAACAGAAGCCCATGTGCTTTGTTTTTACTGGCTTTAATTGTTTTGGTTTCAAGTTTAGCAGCAAAATGTTCCTGCCAAGTGAACGTACATGTGCACGGGATGTTTTCTGCTTTGTTTCACTCAAGCGTTTGAAGAAATGCCCTGGTTTCTATCAGTCATACATCATTTTAGTGTAAGAGAAAACACGCCCCTTGAAACAATTAGGGACTCACGACTTATCATTAGAATGAGTAATAAGCTGCAATGTCAATTTAGGATAGGATTTTAAAAATTAATTACTGGGATAGGTCATGAAAAGCTTCACTATTTTCTAACGATTAAAAACTACAACTCGACAATTAGCGAGAAATTTGTCAGGGCAATATATTTATCATTTATCACTTTAGAAAGGGCTCCACACTCTTTTTCTGTAAAGAGCCAGATAATAAATATTTTAGGCTTTGGGCCTTTGTAGCATGAGAACAGCCACAGAAAATGATAAATGAGTACATTTGTGCTCCACTAAAACTCTATGTATTATAGGTATTATATTTTGTATATTTATATATTTAACCTGTCTTAAATTCTGTCTACCATTCATTGTTTTTTTTTGCGACCCATTTAAAAATGCAAAAACTGTGTTCGACTCTGAGTTGTACAAAATCAGGCAGTAAGCCAGGTCCGGCTCATGGGGTATAGTTTGTTGACTCTACTTTAAAATATAACACCCTGTTATTATTTACACTAAGCCATCTGCATTACTTTGAAGAGCAGTATATATTTTTTAAACTCATAACTATTTTAGAATTATGTCCCAGTGGTGATTATTTTTAAAATGCATTGTTTGAGCTCTTTGAGGACTGCAGTATGGGGGCTAGCTGAGTGGCCCAAGGTCTGATAATTTAATCTCTGACTGTGTTCCTCTCATTATGTTCTAATTCCATTCATCAGTAAAAGGAACTTGTGTCATTGCCTTACTTGTTGCAATGAATAAATCTGTATAATTTTACAAAAGAACAACTACATGGATTCTTTCACTGCCTGAAGACTTCAGTGTTGGGCTCCCCTTTATAAAAGTTTCCATGACAATCTGGCCTGAGAGCATGACAGGTTTGCCCTCATGGGGAATTTCTCATTAAGCAAGCTTTTCTTTCATAAGGAAGCTTTATGGAGCCTTAATAGTTGGTCAAAGAGAAAGGACCAAATAGGACCTTTTCATAAGCCATACCTTATGACCACCCTTGCCTGAAAGGGGGCTTGTTTCCTTCTGTGTGGTGATGGGTGATGGCGAGAGGCTGAGAGGTTAGAGAAGACCACCACGCTGTGCTGGGCTCCTTCCTTCCCCGTGGTAACCCGGAGAACCAGGCCTAAGCATGTGCTGTTGATGCATGGACTGAGCCCAGCCGCAGAGGCCTACCTTTTCTCTGTGGAAAGGCAGACTACACAGCAGCCAAGCAAGGAGCTTGATATCCAAGTCTTTACCTCTGTTCTGCCACTTCCTAGCCATGTGCGTTTTACCTCTCTGAGTCTCACTTTTCTCATGAGTAGAAAGAGTGTGATAATAATGATGTTCTTATAGTGTTGTTATGGGAATAAAGTAAATTAATGTATGCCTTAAGCTATTTAGGCTCATGTTTAGGTTCCAACGAATCAAAGCAGGGCATATATCTGGGTAAAAAAGGAAAAAGGATTTATTCAAAGCTAGCTCTGAGGAGATGAATGGGCTTGTTTTCCTCAAATCACCATCGATCCATGAACAGGTAGGCAGGGGTCTTTGAGAGTGAGGAATAGAGGGGAGGGGAGCACAGAGAGACCGCGAGGCCTCCCAGTCATCTTTGGCTTGTTCCTCCTCCTCTGTGGGAAGGAGCTGGGCTCCAGCTTCTTCAGGCTCACCACGCATATCCTGTCCCTTCCTCCAGGTGGAGGGGAGGGAGTGTTGGTTATCTGCTGGGGTGGGGGCGTGTTAGAGAAACTGTTTATCTCTACAAGGAAAAGTCTAACTTTTAGAGTTCCATTTTGCATTGCTGGTTTAAAATACAGTGCATTTTAGATAACACCTAGCACATGGTGGTGTGTAACAAATGATAACCATTATTATTTTTTTTTCTTTTTAGCCTTGGAAGTATTATCTTTGAAAGCCTCTGTTTAAGAGAAGATTCCTTTTCTCAGGCATAATTAACATGAAAATGTCATTTATTATTTTGTTTTGATCTGTTGTATTTTTTTGTTCATTTTTTTTGAGACAGGGTCTCACTATATATTCCAGGCTGGGCTTGAGCTCACTGTGTATCCCTGTCTGCCCTGGACCTCACGGCAATCCTTCTGCCTCTGCGTCTTGAGTGCTGGGATTACAGGCATATACCATTATGCCTGGCTTGACAATATCCTTTAATCTCCAAATTAAACAAAAATAGGTGTTCACTCATCTATTATCATCTCTTTATTCTACTGATCTTTATTTTCAGCCACCTCAATAGCCCTTTTGTAATTCCTACTTTGGATGTTGGTCTTTCATCGTTTCCCCTCTACTACATTTTGTTACACAGTAGTAATCCACTGTATCTAAATTGAGAAACACCCAAAACTCCTATACAAGAGAGGAGCCTGGTTCACTGGGTGTAATTTAATGTGTTGTCTTATGGCTGTGATGCACCCCAGCCTGGATTTGGTTGGAAATCTGTAGGCTGTCTGAGGCAGGTTTGGAGTAAGCTGCTCACCCAAATACTTCAAGCTGGGAAGTTGGAGGACTAAGGCCCAATGTGGAAGACTGGTAGTATTCTGCACAGAGGATTAGGGCTCATCATTCTCTAATAGGGTGTCGATGGGCTTAGTTGAATGCTCCATGGTCTAAGGACTTTCAATAAATCTTTTGTGCTCAACTATATATATTGGGTTTGGGTTCTCTTTCTTGCCAACTGCTTTCTAGACTAGGGAAGAAAAGCCTTAGTGGGTGCTATATACTCTTTCAAATACTGCTTGTGCTTTCTGGAGCAGGGCATAGGTTTAGATAATTGTTGAGGGAAACTTTTATTTTTGTCACTTACTAACATGATGTGTCCACTCCTATTTTCTTTTTTTTTCTTTTATTTAAAAAAATACAACCAAACAAAATAAAACAGAGTAGAGTCAGTCACAACAAAACAATGAATATGGTACCTGACTTCTAAACAGGGTAAAAAGCAATTGATAATGGCTACCATAAGCCTCTTGTTATCTGCAATATACGTGCCCATACCATCAGGGATAAATAAAATCAAACAAAATAGAACAAAATAAAACAGTAAAACAAAAACAAAAACAAACAAACAAAGCATAACAATGTAAGCAATACAGAAGTTCCAGATACTAGTAGAACAGCAGTGGTTACCATAATGTTTGTTATCTTCAGGATAGTTACCTACACCTTCAGACATACTACAATCAAACAACACAGAATAGAGTAAAATCAATCAAAACAAAACAATGAAAGCAACACAGGGTTTCTAAACAAGATAATTGGACATCCTCGATGGCTGCAATTATATATTTTGTTATCTTTAAAATAGCTGTCCATGCCATCAAGTATAATAAAATCAAATAAATCAGAATAAAATGAAACTAATCAGAACAATGAAGACAATATGAGTTTCAAATCATGATAATAGATTAACAGTGGCCACTTCCTTCCCTTTTTAGATAATTCCTCCCCTTTGATTTTCCCAATATGTATTGTGCATTTTGGATCCCATTAACACCTATAGTTTGTTATGCTATGGAGACAACACAAAATTCACCCACTGACTCTGAACCATTTCTTCCATGAGCATGATCTCAAGTTGCCTCTATCCACCTACAAGAGCCTTAATATTATCTTCGTTTATAGCTGGTCCACTCCTATTTTCTTTGGAATACAATTGAGATGCTATTTTTGGTCTGCTCAGTGTAGTTTTTTCCCCCCCCTAGAACGGATACATTGTGTAAACTGTGGGCAAAAGCAATTCTGAAACAGTGTAATATGCTCACTCCAGGAAAGTGCATTGAGGAAGTCCACCTGCAGGTAAATGGAAACTGTGCAAGGTTTACATGAAGTCTTTTGAGTGATTCCAAAAAAAGAAAAAAATAGCCCATGGTTTCTCTGTCCTGTTAGAAACAATATCTGCATTAAATACCTGCTTTTCCTTTAAAACACAGAACTGGAGTTTCCCCACATGTTTCTTTATCCCCTAGATAGCGCATCTGTATGAGATACTCTCCCCGACATCAGAGGGTGCTTTGTATATGCAAGAAATAAGTGCATAGAGGGGACACAGACCTGTGCCCCAAGTATATTTTTATTTGATTGAAGCAGTTTATCTAAAGGCACTTGCTGTTGTGTTAATCACTTGTGCTCTAGGCTCATGGGGAGTTTACGTTTGTTGGTGATGACAGCCTCTTTATCCAGCATGGGAGGTTTCTGTAGGGTACAAGGGAAAAAACCAAGCTTCATATTTGGATGACAAAGCACACCTATGCCTGTTGCTTTTGTTCATTTCAGAGGTGAACTATTCCTGTCTTTGCAGTGTTTTTATTGGAGATTTTCTGAAGTACAACCAGAACCATGCTGATTCTGAATGTATTTCTCCAAGGTTTTTCCCTTTCTCCCTGCCTTGTAAAGTAGTTTCAGTGCCTACTACATGCTGACCATTGTACATATGTGACTTAATTTAATCTTGACATTAACCCTTAAGCATAGGTATTATTATGCTCGTATTATAGAAGTAAAAATTGAGGTTTGAAATTGAAGTCTTTTGTCTAAATCCACACAACTGGTAGGTTGTAGGCAGGACTCATAACCAGGTCTGTCTCTTTTCATGAACCCAAGTTCTTCCTTCAATCAGAAATGGTTTTTGCTGACCATGTAGAATAAAATGCTCATATAGCGGTATTGAAAAGTGTTTTCAAAACAGATTTAACTTTTTTTGTCATGGAAATAGGTAAGAAATGGATAAAAAAGATGTGGTCTTTTTATACAATGGAGTACTACTCAGCCATAAAGAAGGGTAAACTTGAGACTTTTGTAGGAACATAGATGCAACTTGAGACCATACTCATAAGCAAAATAAATCAGACCCACAAGTGAAAATAGTGTATTGTTTCCCCGATGTGAGAAACTAAAGAGTAAATAAGGACCAAGATGTACAATAGATATTGTGAAATGGGACGAAATTGTTCAAAAGGAAAGAGAAGCTAGGATGGGAGAAACAGGAAAGGGAAAAAGGGAAAAGGAAAAAAAAATACAAGATAGTTGTACTACTAGTTTCTGTTAGTTCATTGAAAAGAAAAATTTGTGCTAATATTGTTTGGAGAAATTTTTATGCCCATATCTTGTACTCTGAGTAACTACTTTGAAGATGATCATATGCAATGTATTAACTATTGTTACTTTCATATTATTTTGTTATGAATTTTTTTCCATTAAAAAAGAAGAAACAGGTGGGGAAATTACGTTACTTTTCAGATTTTAAAAAAGCAAACATTTAAAGCTTAAAATACTGAACAGTGGTACAACTACATAATGAAAATAAACTTCTTAGATAAGACTGTACTCAGAATTAAATGTTGAAAATCACAATTTACATACATACACATATTCACAATTTGTGTCAGAGTGAGATATAGTAAGCACAATATAACTTGCAAAATGAACAGCAGCCCGTTTGGTTACTAACGTTACAGTAATACTTTTTTTTAGTTATAAGAGAATCCCCAACAGTGGGATAGGAACTCAGAAGTTCTTGCAAATTCTTAGCAGCAACTATAAGCTATTGTCGCAAAGCAGAGACAAAAGTCTTCATTTTTATGCCAGAATTTCCTTTCAGTTCAGATGACCAGATCTATGAAAGAGAAAATAGGGAGATTTAGCTAACTTTATTTTATTTTATTATTTATTTATTTATTATTCATTTTTGTCTTTTTTGAGACAGGGTCTCACTATACAGCTCAGGCTGGCTCACTTTGTAGCTCAGGCCAGCCTCAGCTTCCCAAGTATCCTCTTGCCTCGGCTTCCCGAGTGCTAAGATTACAGGAGTGTGCTACCATGCCCGGCAATTTAGCTAATTTTAAGAAGGTGACCTTTTTTTTAAAAATAGAATTCTTCCAAAATAGGCTATGTATGAGTTAACTGTCTTATTACTCCACAAAAATTCTTTTTTGTTCTTAGTCTTGGTTTCTACTTTTATCTACAAATGGTAACAAGTTCTCTAGGTGTCTGAGAGGGTCAAATGATATGTCAAAGTGCTTTGGATTGGTTCAAGTGTCATTTATATGGAATGATAAGTGCCGGCAGGTGATATCTCTGGTGTATGTTGGATCATTGCCCCTTCCCATGCCACCCCCATTGCCCTTTCTCCATCACTGTTCCAGGGAAGAACAGGGAGAGCATTCTCTGGTGATGGCTGGGAAGGATTCGAGAAGGAGCCAGGTCTCCTCAGTCAAGATGGAGAATTTGAAAACACTTCAAATCCTAGGTGGCAAAGAGATAGGAGGGCCAGGGAGAGAGTGTACACAAGGGGGGAAGGGCAAAAACTCAGTACTAGTGTACTGGTTCCATGCATTGAGATGAAAATTTCTGTGAGGGTGGGTGAGAAACATCCAGAAAGGTTTTAGGAAGAACTCAGAATTTACCTCTCGTGAGAGAAGAATGAAAGCCTGTAAGAAGTTTTGAGATTAGCGTGGTGGTACATGGTATGGAAGTAAAACAAGTTCATGAGGGAATTATCTACATTAATAGGCTCAAGCTAACATTTCTAATTGCCCAGGACCTGTGCAAAGCATGTACGGGATCCAGAAATTCTTATGAATCCAAAGGAAGAGTTTTCAACTTTGAAAGAAATGGTGATCTGGAATAGGTTCAGTAATACTTTACTACCCATTAGACAGATGAACATCAGAAAGTCAGTCATTACCAACTGTTGGTAAAGAAGTTGGGAAATACATTTGCACTGAAGTATAACTTGGTGCAGGTATTGTGAGGATTTTATCTGGCAGTCTTTAGAAAAATCAGGTCATATGCACTGATATTCAGTATTCCCACTCTTGGAATCATATCCTAGAAATAGTTACACAAAACAATAAGGAACCATATAGGAGTATGTTTATTGATGCTTCATTTGGGAAGGCAGAGTTAGAAGCAATCAAAGTGTTCTACATTTGGGAAATTGATTACTCAGTTACAGGTTATACATGCATATTAGGGTGGAATAGGCTTATTCGTCCGGGCTCTTGTGTACGACAAGGAAAGAATTGCCCAGTATATACTCAGTAGCTTGTGGGAAGCTACTACATTATTAAAGATCATGGAAAGCTGTGCTCAGGGCAAGTCTGTGCCAACAAAAGATAAAGCGCAAGACAGAAACAGGAGCCAGGGTGACTGAAAAGTGAAAGTACTGCACGCAAAAATAGCAGCAGTGCTTGAATAAACCAGGCTTTCAGAATTTAAAGGATATGCACCTCAGCACAGTTGCCTCCCCGAGAATCTCTAGGTGTGATTGACAGGAATGATTGACGGAGTGCTGAATCATCTTAGGGGCTCTCAATACACATGCTTGTCCCAGAGTTTACTCTGATCTTAACTCATGTGTGACATAGACAGGTAGTGCACATTCATGAACCCTTAGTGAGGTGGGAGTAGAGTAAAGGTGACTGAAGGTCAGTGCTCTCGCTTAAAGCATCAAATCTCCTGGGATTTTGTTAATTTTCTGCCTCTCTAGGACCATGGAAGCAGGAATAACCATAGGATTTGGAATTAAATGGCTGGAAGGGAATGACTCGCTCAGCTCCTGTGCTCCATGTAGTGGAGTTCTATATTCTGCTGAGAATTATCTAAATGCACATAAAGCAACATAGATAGACCTTAAAAATATATGTTGAATGAAAAAAGAAAAGTGTTCTGTAGCACAATTATACCTATAAGTTACACACATACAATAACACAAACAACATTACGTATTTCTCAAAGATACAAACATACCTGTATTAGGGGTCTTCAGAGAAACAGAACCAACAGAATAGAGATACAGGTATAGATGGAAATATAAGAGGGGATTTACTAAGACAACTGGCTAATACTATTGTGGAGGCTGAGGAGTCCCATAGTTGGCCGTCTGTAAGAAGGGACAGAGAAGCCAGTAGCATATCTCAGATCGAGTCTGAAGGCCTCAACCAGGTAAGCCTCAGCCTGAAGCTGAAAGCTGGAGTAACTGGGTGATCGCTCCTGCAAATTCTTGAATCCAAAGAATGAAGGCCTGATGTTCAGAGGAACAGTGTTCCAGCTTCAGAAGAGATAGAGCTTCTTTGGCTTTCCTCTGCCTTGTTACTCTGCCCTAGCACTCAGCCAATTGGATGGTGTCCATTCACCTTGGGTGAGGACAGATCTTCCTTAGTCCACTGATTCAATTACCAATCTCTTCTGGAAACACTCTCACAGATGTACCCATATATAATGCTTTACCAGCTACATTATCTGGGTGTCCTTTAATCCAGTCAACTTGACTCCTAAAATTAGCATCACATTACCTAAATGTACTTTGGGTTTTCCAAACATTAGAACAGATGACTCTGTCAGGGAAGAGTGAGGGTTAAGATGAGAAGTTAAAGGGAATGCAATCCAATTAATAAAATGTACAGGGCTTGTGAAACTGATGCTGTAGTGTGAGTTAAAATATATAAATAACTCAACTCTGAATCTTGGGTTAAAAACAAACAAGAGGAAGTTACATGTTGAACATCTGAATCGTGGCAAATCATAAGGTGTTACACTGTGATAATTATTTTCAGATGAACCTCTACCTTATAAGGGTGGCTGTCCAGGGAATGTGCAGGCTCTATGCGTAAGCTCTTCATCCATGTCATATAAACATATCATATCTAGGCTGGGATGGAATTTACTAAATTGGTTGTTATTTAGTTCTC
Source organism: Cuniculus paca (assembly GCA_004365215.1). Lineage (NCBI taxonomy): Eukaryota > Metazoa > Chordata > Mammalia > Rodentia > Cuniculidae > Cuniculus > Cuniculus paca. The sequence continues at coordinate 7,215 of RJWT010007177.1, read as the reverse complement.
TGATGCCCTGCAAGATGAAACGTTTACCCCCTGAGATTAATTTTTCACTGACTGATCAAACTCAATGTACTGTTTATGTTCTCTGTAACAGGAATTTTAAAGCACATAAATTTTTAAGCAAGAGTCTGATATCCAGAAAGATATATTACTTTGATCTAAAGTAATTTGAAGTTCAACTGGGTGAAATACTCCTACTGTTTAAGCTACTTATTTATAAAATATGGATCTAGTTAATCAGATTTAGAGTATAAAGCTGGAATGCTCTCTGATGAGTAGATTTGGAAGGGCTAATGTCCTGAAAATGTTATCCTCCTTGGTCTTCATTATTCACTAGTTGCATGTTGACCCCGTCAGTTTATCTTTCTAGATCTCAGTTTCCTCGTCTGCAAAATTTATGGACTAATTTATGGTTCTCTCCAAGCTGTACAAATACTATGATTTCACAATAACAAAATCTAAAAAGATGATTAAATACCACTAAATAGAAAGTCCTCCCAACAGCCTATCAAGGTTGCCTTAGGGCCAGGGGAAGCTGACAGCATTAACTCTAAAGGTGTGGTGAGTCAGTTTCTATTTTCACACGTCTTTTTATTTGAGTCATCCTGTTCTTTTCAGAATTTGGCTTTTGAAAAATTCCAGTATAGAAAAAATCTACTTTAATTATTCTTGAGAATAGAATTTGAGCAGTTTATATACTGGTTTCTCAATATAATCTCATCATTATGGCCCATGATCCTAAAAGGTTTGAGAAAGAAAATTATTAACATAAAGTTTCTTTTTTTTTAACTTTACAGTAAATTTATTTTTTTTTTATTTTGAAAAGAATACAACCAAACAAAATGAAACAGAGTAGAGTCAATCACAACAAAACAATGAATATGGTACATGACTTCTAAACAGGGTAAAAGGCAATCAATCAATAATGGTTACCATAATGCCTCTTGTTATCTTCAATGTAACTGCCCATACCATCAGGGATAACATAAAGTTTCTTTAGGTGCTTTCACTACCAAAATATCTTGGGTGATGTACAAGGTGGTCCTGTTATATAACAAAAATAATATTTTACACCACAGGAATAGACACTGTTTTGTACTTTTCAGATGTGAACTGAATGCCCCAACTCTGGGAAAGAGGTACTATTGTTTAACCCCATTTATAGAGGAGGAAAATGAGATGCAGAGACATTAAATCACTTGCTTGAGGTTACACAGCTAGAAAGCAGGATGGATGGTATTTGAACCTAGGCTGTCTAGCTCAACAGCTAGATTTTCAACCACACCTACTTTAAACCATGCATTCAACCACAGGTCTAGTATCTCTTTTTAATATATAGTGAACTTCCACTTCACATCAAAATTTTGATTATATACTAATGCTTTTCCTGGGCTGCATGTTTGCATAATGTTCCCACTATTCCACAGATGATTATTTCTTAGAGGAAGATAACCAGAAAAGAAACTATTGGCTTAGCTCCTTATTCTGGTGCTTCCTTCAGCCTGCCTCTTATAACATTAGTGGCTCCTAATATTTATTCGGTTTCTCTTTAGTGGTAGATCAAGTGTTCTATATCTATTAATGTATCATCCCTGTCATGGCCCACATGAGATATACATAGTTTGTGACCCCATCTTACTGTTGGACTCTCCAACAGTTTTTAAAGGAATCACATCCACCTGGTTTTTGTATCTTTTTCCTTTAATCTTGAACATTTTGTTTATCTTTCTGAGAATAAAGTATTTTTTTAATGAAAATAATTTTAAAAAGTGTTTTTTGTTAGGAGGAGGAATGTTGTGTTAAACCAGATGGAGTTTTGCTAATATTCAAATCTTTAAAAGTCTTCCAAAAATTGACCCCTAATTCCTAAGACCCTTGAGGCAAATTTTCTTAGTAAGAACAGGAGAGAGAGTGAGGTAGAAGAGGAGCTGTCACTGTTTGCCCGGGAATGGTTCCTCACCCTTGAAAAGAGGTGGAAGAGTGGGAGAGGAAGTGGGGGATGTGTAACCATGTGACCCAAGATGTCTTGTTTATATTTCTTTATTATGAATCTTCTTGCTAAGAGTAAAGTGTTGGTCAAGTGGCTTTAGTCTGCCAGAGAGACTCTTGGCTATGCTCCAAACCTAACTGAAGTATTATCAGAAATGCATTCTTTACCATGTATAGCACTGGCCAGTTGGAACGAGGTTCACACATTGTAACCAAGTAGGCAGGATAATTCCATGCTTCTGCAGGAAAGAACGTGCCCTTTCACTTTCTGTTATAGAGAGGTTATCCACCAAATGTGGCTTTGTGTAGCATGTCCAGGGACTGATGCCAAAGCATTGTTTTGTGGAATAGAAATAAGTAGCATTATATGCTTACATGGGTGAGCCTCTGAAAGATCATCTGGTTTTTGGGAAGAAAGAGAGATTTAAAACTTATTTATTTTGGGGTGCAAACTATAATCTATTTTAAATTATACATCTAAGTTATTTAAAGATAACTGTGTTCAAATATAGCTATGAGGGAACCCTTGATGGAGCAATATTAGGAAAGATAAGATAATGTGTAGTTCATATGACAAGGCTGGTAGAAGTGGCAGGGTGGAGGAGTACGAAGCTTACCATGTAACAGATTCACAGAAGGTCTAGACTAGATGTGAGAAAATACACATGGTTCTAAAAAGTACTTAAATCATCAGGAGCTCTGTGTCTTTTATTTATGTAGTGTTTGTCTCTAGGCGACTGTAGAGTTTATTTAAAATTCAGAGTAGTCTTTACAAAAACCAAATTGGTTTGGAAAACAAAACTTCTGTTTAGAAATGAGGAAGTTGGGATATGAAGTGTTTGTATAATTTGCTCAAAATCACTTTGGACTACGTTGAATTCGGAAGGAACTATTTTCTTCTTCTCTTTACAGTCTCACCACTCTGAGTACTTCACTGCTGATGCCAGATGTGTGGGCTTTTCCTGTGTCAAGCAACTTTTCCATACCAGCTGGGTGTCCTACAGTTCAATTCAATTCTGACACTAACCGCTGTTAGTGCACATTCCTCTGGTGAAGGGCCCCGACCCTCAAGCTGCCTCCTGCTTCAGACACCGACCAAAGCCCAGGTTGCTAACCTGTGCTTCAGTAGGAGGTTCCCATGATTCTCTTTATGGGTCTGAATGCTTATTAGAGTAGTTCTCAGAACTTACAAAGGGCTTTTCCTTATTCCTTTGGAATAAAAGCACACCACTCAGGAACAGCAGATGGAAGAGATGCACAGGGAAAGTTCCAGGGGAGAGGGCATGGAGCTTCCACGCTTTTTCAGGGTACATGATGTTGCATGTGTTCAGCTACCCAGAAGCTCTTCAAGGTTTCTTTAATAGGTATGGCTGATGCAATCATTGACCATTAGTGATGAACTCAGCCTATAGTTCATCTCCCCTCCTCTAAGGTAGGACTGAAAATGCTTTAATTACAAGGTTGGTTTCCCTGGCAACCAGCCCCCATCTTGAGATTATGCAGGAACCCTGACAACTAGTCATCTCATTAGCTTACAAAAAGACAGGGTTTCAAGGGTTTTAGAAACTCTATGCCAGGAAACTGAAAAAAGACAAGTTACGCATTTTTCATTATATCACAGTTTCATAGACCATGCCCAGGTCTACCGCTGACCCATTCAGGAAGTGATGTTCTTCACTGTCACTATCAGAAGCCAACACATTCCAACTAAGCACTTCCATTTGGCTTGGAATCATAAAACTATACACTGTGAAGCGATATAAGCTCATTGAGCCTTCAGTTTGTGTACTATCTGTGTCGCCTTTCTTGCCACATTTCCCAAAATTGAATACCTCTAATGATGACATAATTGGGAAGAAAGCCCAAAGATTGCCCCCAAAGTAATCTCTTAAAGACAGTGACAGCAACCCTTTCCTCACTTGCCTTACAAATAAAAATAGAATCACAATGGCCATATGTACTATTCCAACAGTGTGATTTTTGACTAAGGTTAAATCTCTGAGACAATTTCAGTGCACATTTCTTAACTACTTCTTGTGCATGTATTGTACACCCTCACTGGGTAACAGGCATGATTAAGACACCTATCTTTACCTGTAGTCATCCTTGTTGGTATTATGATCTTATATCACTGGGAACATGGACATATACTTTGGTTCTCCTTTCGCTGCAACAGCTTAGTCTTTAATAAGATTTAGATGGTGCCCTTGGAGTCTTGAAAGCCTTGTGCTCCCATTAGACAGGTAGTAACTGCTCCTATGCCTTGCACAATCTCATGTTAAAACCAGTTCACTTTGCATTTTATGAAGATGATTTCAGTAACTGAAAAAGTTAGGTCCTTTCTACAGAATCAAGACAGTCAAACTTGAAAGGCACATGCAGAACCTGCCTCTCTGTTCAGCATTTTGAAATGCAATGGACAGTAAGTAAGCCTGCAAAACTGACCAACGGGTGCTTAATTGTAACTTTGGGGACAGAGCTTCATTTCTCAAGGATGTCTGTCTTGTGCTCACTGAATTTATGCAATAAGTACAGGAGAACATTATGAAAAGGAAAGAGAAATGCATTTCATTCTTTGCAAAAGATCGAACACTAGCCTGTATGTCCAAACAGAATGGGTATTTCCAGGTGTCAAATCTAGATGAAATTTATTTCTAGCAACAATGGAATTGTGAATCTTGGTGATATGTTTTTAGAGTTTCTGGAGATTTGGGAGGAGGAAAAATTATTTATCTTTGTCTCAAAATCAATCTATATGACAGGAGAACCAACTGAAAATTATCGTGAGTGTGGAGCTGGCTTGAGTGGATCTACTGGGGCTATGACCATGTAGAATTCTAAAGTTTTGCTCATTTTTGGAGATAGTTTTACTTTCTTCTTTTGTTTCTCCAAAGCATAACAGATTGTTATAAATCAGTGTGTTGCTTCTTGGGTATTGTCTTGGGAGATACATATTTGGATTTAAAAAAATTTTTTTTATTTTTAAAAAAATACAACCAAACAAAATAAAACAGAGTAGAGTCAATCACAATAAAACAATGAACATGGTACATGACTTCTAAACAGGGTAAAAAGCAATTGATAATGGCTCCCACAAGCCTCTTGTTATCTGCAATATACGTGCCCATACCATCAGGGATAAGTAAAGTCAAACAAAATACAACAAAATAAAACAGTAAAACAAAGCAAAAACAAAACAAAACAAACAAAGCACAACGATGTAAGCAATACAGAAGTTCCAGATACTAGTGAATCAGCAGTGGCTACCATAATGTTTGTTATCATCAGAATAGTTGCCTACACCTTCAAACATACTATAATCAAACGACACAGAATAGAGTAAAATCAATCAAAACAAAACAATGAAAGCAACACAGGGTTTCTAAACAAGATAATTGGACATCCTCGATGACTGCAATTATATATTTTGTTATCTTTAAAATAGTTGTCCATGCCATCGAGTATAATAAAATCAAATAAATCAGAATAAAGTGAAACTAATCAGAACAATGAATACAATCTGAATTTCAAATCATGATAATAGATTAACAGTGGCCACTTCCTTCCCTTTTTAGATAATTCCTCCCCTTTGACTTTCCCAATATGTATTGTGCATTTTGGATCCCACTAACTCCTTTAGTTTGTTATGCTATGGAGACAACACAAAATTCACCCTTGTGACTCTGAAGCATTTCATCCATGTGATCTCAAGTTGCCTCTATCCACCTACAAGAGCCTTGAGGGTATCTTCCTTTATAGCTGAGCAGGTTTCCACCACACAAAATGCCATGTCTTTCTTATCCATTCTGCAATTAATGGGCAGGCTACTCCTACTTTTTTTGTGGCTCCCTTTCATATCATAGGGCATTGTCCTCTCTCCTTTGACTTTCAGTCTATGAATTTTCTTTCTAGTTAAATGTGTTTCTTATATAGAGCATACTGATGGATCCTGTCTCCTGATCCACTCTGGCTGTGTTTCTTTCTATTGGTGCCTTGAGGCCCTCTTGCACTGCATTGTCTCTGCCATGCTATTTTCCTGCCATTGGCTCCTTATTTTTCCCCTCCATTCAATCAACTGGCCCCACTTGATGGTTCCCCTTCGTCGTTGTTCCTGAGACCGTGGTCCTTTTTCTCTCTCTGCAGAATGTCCTTTAGTATTCTTTGCAGGGTTGGTTTGGTGGTCATGAATTCCTTGAGTTGTTCTTTGTCATGGAAGTATCTTGTTTCTCCATTAATTTTGAAAGAAAGTTTTTCAGGGTACGTCAGTCTATGTTGGAAGTTGTTTTCTTTCAGGACTTGCAATACTTCACTCCAGCCTCTTCTTGACTTGATGGTTTGTGTTGAGAAGTCTGCCATGATTCTGATGGGTTTTCCTTTATAGGTGATCTGTTTCTTTTCTCTAACAGCTTTTAACACTCTATTCTTGAGTTGGATTTCTGGGATCTTGATTATTATATGTCTGGGTATAGATTTGTTTTGGTTATGGCTAGCTAGAGTTCTATATATTTCACTTATTTGAATGGTCACTTTCTTTTTCCATGCTTGGGAAATTCTCAGGAATTATTTCCATAAATAAGATCCTGATGTCATTTGTCTTGACCCCTGCTTTTTCACTCACATTTTTAATTCTTAAGTTATACTTCTTTGAGTTATCTATCAACTGCTGAATTGTTACTTCTTGATTCCTTGTTATTTTTAAGAGATCTTTCCTTTCATGATCACAAGCTGCAAACCAGTCTTCAAGGTTTGAAAGTCTAGCTTCAGTTTCTGTCAGGTGATTTTACCAGCTTTCAATGGAGTTTTTAATTTTCTGGACATCTCTTTGAATTTGTTTCATGCATTCTAAATCTCTTTTATATTGTTCATTCATGGTTTCCCTCATTTTCCTATGCTCCTCTATTTTTTTTATCTGTGTCTTCTTTAGAGATCTTCTTTAGTATTTCTTTTATTATTGTTTTCCTTTCTTCTTTTACCTGGGATAGAATTTCTGTTCTAATTTCTCTTATAGCTTCATGTAGTTGTTTCTTCACATCAGTTGACATGACTTCAGTCATTTCAGGTACGTGACTCCTGATCTTTTCTGTGTTTACCTCTCCTGGACTTGCGTTGCTTGTGTTGGATGCCAGAGATTGCCCTCTCCCTCTTTGTCTTGGCATATTCCTGCATAGGAGTGTAGCTGACCAAGGCCTGTGGATCTAAGCTGTTTAGGAATCTACAGGTAGTTGTCTG
>RJWT010007176.1:0-27983 GCA_004365215.1 Cuniculus paca | reverse complement strand
GCAACTATTCTGAAGATAACAAATATTATGGTAGCCAATGCTGTTTTGCTAGTATCTTGAAATTCTGTATTGCTTACATTGTTCTGCTTTGTTTGTTTTGTTTTGTTATGTTTTGTTTTGTTTCTACTGTTTTAGTTTGTTGTATTTTGTTTGATTTTACTTATCCCTGATGGTATGGGCAGGTATACTGCAGATAACAGGAGGCATTATGGTAGCCTTATCGATTGCTTTTTACACTGTTTAAAAGTCATGTACCATGTTCATTGCTTTGTTTTGATTGATTTTACTCTGTTTTGTTTTGTTTGGTTGTATTCTTTTCAAAAGAAAAGAAAAAGAAAAAAAACATGAATGGGTGTTGTGCTTACTCAAATGTTTTTTCTGCATCTATTTAGATGATCATATGGTTTTTGTCCTTAGTTCTGTTAATATTGTATATTACATTTATGATTTGCATATATTGAATGATTCCTGCATCTCTGGGATGAATACTATTTGGCCTTAGTGTATAAGCTCCTTGATGACTTGCTGCATTCTGTTTGCCAGTATCTTGTTGAGGATTTTTGCATCTATGTTCATTTGGGAAATTGGCCTGCAGTTCTCTTTTTTAGTTGAGTTCTTTTCTGGTTTTGTTATCAGGGTAATACTTACTTCTAGGAATAACTTTGGGAGTATCGTTTCCCTTTCAATTTCATTAAAAAGTTTGACAAGTAGTACAATTAGATCTCTAAATTTCTTGCAGAATTTAGCAGTGAATTCATCGGGAATTGGGCTTTTCTTTTTTGGTAAGTTTTAATTACATTTTCAACTTCATTGACTGATAATAAGTTATTTAGAATTTTTATATCTTCTTGATTGAACTTTGGTAATTTATATATATCTAGGAATCTGTCAATTTCTTTTTGTTTTCTATCTTATTATGATAATGGTACTCAAAGTAGGTATTGATGATCTTCTGGATTTCCACAGGATCTGTTGTGATTTCATCCTTTTCACTCCTAATTGCATGAATTTGAGTCTTTTCTTTCCTTTTTCTGATAAGGTTGGCTAAGAGTTTGTCAATTTTATTTAATCTTTCAAAGAACCAACTTGTTGACTCATTTATTTCTTGTACTGTTTTCTTAGTCTCAATTGTGTTAATTTATGCTCTGATCTTTATAATTTTTCTCCCTTGTATGAACTTTGGGCTTGATTTGTTCTTTTTTTCCTAGAAGTATGAGGTTCAGCATTAGGTTGTTTATTTGAGCATGTTCTGCTTTCCTGATGTGAGTTCACCACTATTGATTTTCCTCTTAGGATTCCTTTTATTGCATCCTATAAGTTCTGGCATTATCATTTAATTGTAGATACAGTTTAATTTCTTCTTTAATTTTACCTGTGACCCATTCCTTGTTCATCAGGGTGTTAATTGATTTCCATGTGTTTATGGAGTTTTTGTGGTTTCCTTTGTCACTGATTTCCAATTTCATTACACTATGGTCAGATAATATGTATATGATAACTTCAAATCTTTTCCATTTTCTTATGCATGTTGTGTGGGCTAGTATGTGGTCTTTTCAGTGACAGTGGGGTGTTAGGGTATCCCATTACAATTGTGTTAGTGCTTTTTGATTTTTTTTATGTCTGTTAATATTTGTTTTATATAGGTGGGTTCCCCTGTATTTGGTGCATGTGGTAGAGTGACAAATGGTGGTGAACTTGTAACATTCAGCTAAACTGAGTCAGTTGGTTCTCGGTGTAGAAGGCCCATCTGAGTATTGTTGCCCATAACACAAAAAGGAGAACTGGAGAGGAAGAGGTATTATGCTGTTGGTTCTCCTGGAGGAGCTTGTCACACTGGCTTTCCTGATGTGAACTCGGCTGCCGTCATCATTGGAGGAGCTCAGGACCTTGTCACTGAGAATGGCTGTGGTGCTTTTGTGGGGAACTCTGTTCCTTACTTTGAGCATTGTTTTCTGGCTCCAGGGCAGAACCCTCAGCCTGCTGGCACAGATCCTTCATCCTCCTAGTGCAAACTGACCTTTGGGCCTTCCCAGCATAGATCCATGAAACAGACTTGCATGAGACATTGTCATGTGCTCTAGGCCTCTAATTGGACTTGTGGGGGGCATTCTGCCAGTCTATTTCTTTTGACTAGTGAATTGAGACCATTTACATTGATAGTTATAACTGATATGCATTGGCTTGTCTTTGTCATATAAGTTCACTATTGACGGTTCCCTATCTTTCCCTTTGTTTACTTGATTTCCCTGCCTGCTGGCTTCTTTCTATTGGATTGTGGGCTTTGTTTTCTTTCTAGAATATCTTTCAGAGCTTTTTGTAGGACTGATTTGGTTGTCATGTATTTCTTCAGTTGTTCTTTTTCATTGAAGTATTTTATTTCTCCATTAATTCTGAAAGATAATCTTACAGCATATATCAATCTGAGTTGGAAGTTGTTTTCTTTCAGGGATTCAAATACTTTACTCCAACCTCTCCTTGACTTATGGGTGTGTGTGGAGAAGTCTGCCATAATTCTGATGGACTTTCCTTTGGTGATTTGTTTCTTTGCTCAAACAGCTTTTAAAATTCTGTTCTTGTGCTGAATTTCTGGAACATTGATTATTATATGCCTCAGTGTAGATTTATTTTGGTCATGACTAATTGAAGTTCTATATGCCTCACTTATGTTTGTCAAATTCTTTTTCATGCATGGAATGTTTTCTGCTATTACTTCTCTGAACAGGTTTTTTTTTTAATGTCATTTGTGCAGACTCTTGCATTTTCCTTGACTCCAATCAGTCTTATGTTATTTTTCTTTGCATCATCTTGCAATTGTTGGATTGTTTTTTCATTGTCTCTTTCTCCTTATAAGAGGTCTACTTTTCATGATTGCTAACTACAATTCTATCTTCTAGGTCTGATATTCTATTTCACTTTCCTTCATATGGTTTTGCAAACTTTCAATGGAATTTTTAATTTCTTGGATATCTACTTGAATTTGTTTCTTAGATTCCATTTTTTGCATATGTTGGGCATTCATGGTTTCCATTTTTTTTATGCTCTATTTTTTATCTAGGTCTATTCTAGATTTGCTAAGCAAGTCCTTCATTATGGTTGTCATCTCTTTTTACCTGTAAGATTATTTCTGTTTTAATATCATATATATATATTTCTTCTACTGTCATTCCAGTGAATTCAGGTAGATGGCCTCTGTTTTTCTCTATCTTGTTGTCCCCTGGATTTATCCTTAGTGGCCTGAAAGTCTGGGATGGCATTTTGCTTCTGTGTCTTGTCATTTTCTATTTTTTAATTTTAATTGGTTTTCTGTGTTGTTTGTATTTTTCTTATATTAGGTAACTTTATCACTGGTATGGAAGCCCTCTCTAGGAAATATCTTCCTCCAAGATGTCTTTTAATGTAACTGGCTGTTGGTCTTTGTGTCTGTCCCGGGATCTGGCTCAGCAAGCAGTCCTTTGGTACTGGACTAGGGGGAATGATTGTGACCCCGCATTATCACAGTGTTATCATACAAGGGTGAACAATGGATTACAACAAGTATAGCATCTTGGCTAAAGTAGTACAATTAGTAATAACAGTATCACCAAGCATAGCCTAGATACTGATAATCTTGTAGTGAATGCTAATTTGGTATCTTTAACCATACTAGCAAGATCTATAGTTACATGACAACCTCCAACATAGATCAGGAATTTTTATGCATTAAGTTTTCCCTTGGTCAGGTGATTTTATCCTGTGTGAAAGGGGAATTTAAGAGGGATAGGGGACAAAAGCAGAGTGATAGCTGAAGTGAATTATAGTAGAAGTAAGGCTGAGGGACTAAGGCTGATCACTGAATTTTTGGGAAACTTCTAAATTTTGAAAACAGGACAGTAGAGAAAGAATGGAGAGGAAAGCAAAAGAATTTTGAGGTAAAACAGAAAGACTAGAGACAGTGTTCATTCACCTGTAAATCTCTGAGAATACCCAAAGACCAGTGAGGAAAGAGAGAGGCAGGATACAGAAAACAAACAAAACAATAAAAGTCAAAACCTATACCCCCCCATCAAATTAAAAAAAGTAAAAATAGAAAAATAATTATTGAAAAAAATTCCTCTGGTGTCCCTAGTTTGGTGTTAGCTCTCTAGTCAAAGCTGAAATCTATACTGAATAATTCCACCAAATCTGCAGTAGGATTACTGCTGAGTGTGGGGCTGACCTTGGCCACACTGCTGACTCCTCTTACACAAGTTGTAGGTAGGGTGAGGGGAGTGCCCTTGTCTGTAGCTAGTCAAGACCATTTGCCTGTTATCAAGGCTGCACAGGTCACAGGGTGGGGTGCCCTTGTCCTGTCATCAGCCAAGGTCTCTTGCCTGCTTGTGCCTTTGGACCAAGGATGAGGTGGTGGTGCCCCCGTGCCACTGCAGGTCAGGGGCTGTTCTAGTCCTTGGCAACTAAAGCTAAGTGCTGGCTTTTGGTGTTTGCCAGATTGGAGTCTGGTTCCAGCTTCTACTTCTCAGCTTGGTTCTCCCCAGTTTGCTGTCCAACTGCCAGCCCTCTATTGTGACTGGACAGCCCTTCCTCTCTTCCACTCCTGGTCCTTAGCACTGAAGAGAACCTGGAGCTGTTCTGCTGCTGGAATTCGAGCCCTGGAGCACTTTGAAATAAAATGGCAGCCCCACCCTCCAGCTGCTACTCTGAGTGACTACCAATCTGTTTCACATACCAGCGGATGACTGTGAGGTAGGCTGCTCAGGAAAAATATCTCATGTTCTTGCTGCTGCCTCCAACCTCACAAGATTCTCCCAGTCCAGGTCAGGTCTCAGACTCCAACTACTGGTTCTGTGGGGCCTGTTAGGAAACATTTTCCTACTGCATGGGGCCTTGCTCTGCTCTCAATGTCATTGATTCTTTCAATGACAGCAGTATAATTCCTCTGAATATAAACAAGAGACAACAAATTGCAGTTAAAAAGTAGGTGTCAGGTCTATTTTTGCTACATCTTAGCATATATTCCTCTGAAAATATTCTATCTCAATTTTTTTCAAACTCAGACTTTGACTAATGTGGACTAGTCCTCTTCAACAGGAGGACCTTGATAAGGAGCTCAGCATGCTAAGTAACTTCTAATTGAAGGGTAAGATGCCTCTTTCAGATTTTCTTGCAGTACTTTATAGGTGAGAATGGAAATGTACCAACACAGACAACTTGTGGGTTCTAGTCAACCTTTAAAGTGCTTTTTCAAGTAGTAACAACTATTTAGAGATGAGTTTCACCTCAACAGTGAATTTTGCAAATTGCTTGCTGACAAGTTTACTATTCTGCTCCACATTAGAATAGATACCATACAATTCTCAGAATGTTTGCTCATTGTCTTGCCTAATCTATGCTAACCAGTTTCTATAGTACTTCTTTTCATGATTCACATACATCCTTTGAAAGTATGTATGCTTCCTTCAATTTATTATGAAAATACATTCTAACCATGGTTATAATAAAACAAAAATTGTTTTGTTAATTCTAGTTATTTATTCATTTGAAGAGAATCTTCTGTAGATTAGTTGAAAAAGTCTGGCAAGGGACATGTACAACTGAATAGTACAGAGTTGAACTGTAGAAATGGTGCATTTGCTGGACTTAGTAGGTTTCAGTTAAATGATGGCCTTGCCAGTTACCTTCCCTTTTTCATTTTTCTGAGTTTTCCTTCAATCCCACCCTTTGTTAGCCCACCACAGTCCAAGCATTTATAAAATATGTAGAAATTCCTCGATTTCACACTCAGTTCCCTGAAACTTTGCTCCCCTTTTCCTTATATGGGTTGTTTAGTGTCCCTTAAAGCTGGGCTGTGATACTGTGCCTCAACAGAAGATGTCATTGTCTGACAAAAGAAAGACTCATCTGAATATTTGCTAAATTCCTTGTTCAGATGCATATTATGCTTATTTTGCTACATTAAGGAGATATTAAGGTTATTCTTGTTTACAGGTGTTCTCTATGTTACCTGGTTCTGCTCTCTCTCTCTCTCTGTACTTATTTTAACAACAAAAATACCTACTAATCTAAGATAATGACATCTTGGCTTTTCATTCAGAAATAAGTTTAAGTCCCTAATTTGATGGTATTTTACAAATTGAATTTGAGTTCATTACCATCATTATATACAGTAGTTAGCAGGATGGATTCTCATTTTAACTAGTTTGTTCTCTCCTGATAAGGTACAATACTACAAAAGTTGCCAGATTTCACTAGCATAATTCATGTTGTAAAGGTCAAAAAAAATTAAGGTGCGCACATACAAAATGGGGGATGTGTTGGAGAAAGTCAGACTAAAGGGAAATAAGCTCTGAAGCTCTTCCTGCTTCAATTTCTCTGTAGAGCATTGTGAGCGTAAAATATAAAAATACACGTGGAATCACTTAGAAATGTTAGCTCCTGATAAAGGTTAATTTAATAATTTAATTTAATTTTGTGTTGCAATTATATAAGTATTCTAAAGCAGTTTTAGGCACATTAATCTTTCATAGGTTTTTGATACATACATTTTAACAGAATCATTATTTTTAGCTTTAGTTTTGCTATCCATATAATTTTGGATTTCTGTGGCATATTAATTGCATTACTGTATTCTCAAAAATGCATAATATGGAGAAGTATTTTGACCCAATTTTGACTTTGAGTCAAGCACATGACTTTCTTTGGGCTGTGAGATGGTAACAAAGGTAGTGTTAAACACCACTCTGGACTCAATCTCTTGCCACTATTGCTTTTTAGTTAAAAACCTCAGAAACATAACCAGGCTAGCCATTAAAGACTGGAAAGGACACATGGAAAAGACTCAGGTCCATTGAAGTCATCTAAGATCAGTTAGCCTGCCAGCTGAGCACAATCACATAAGTGAGTCTAACCAAGATCAATTGAGTATGACCTGAGATTCAGAACTGTCAAGCTGTGAGACATGTTAAATTATTGTTTTTTTTAAAAAGTTTATGTTTTTGGATGTTATATAGTAATAGCTAACTGGTACAACATCAACTACAGTGAGGATATTTACTATTTGTGAATATCCATTTGAGTGATTAGCAGAGTTCTTCAGCATAGTGGTTTAGACTCTAGGTCCAGAATCATACAGCATAGGACAGTGGTTGGTAACCTATGGCCCTTGTGCTACAGCTGGCTGTTTGTTATTGGAAGGCCTAAAAGGTTCTTTATCACTGGCCTAGTATTTAAGTTTAAATTATACTCATTCCTGACAACTAGGAAGTGCTATCAGCATGTTAAGGAAAATGTGTTCAACTTGGTAACCAGGAAGTATAGATACAAGTGAGGAGCCAAGAACAAGAATCGTCCTTCTGGGTCATGACCCAGTGACCTACCTTCAACTAGGTTGCGCCTCCTAACCACACATTTAACCACTCATCTCATCAATGGATGAATCCACTGATGAATATAGTGCCCTCATCTTCTGCAAATATGAGACTTTAGGGGACATTTTAGATAAAAACTATGAGATTTCCATCCCTAGCCCTCAAAAGACTTATGTTCATCTCTTTATGCAAGATGAATTTAATTCATCTTTAAGAGTAACCAAAGTTTTAACAGTTTCCTCATTGGTTAAAAAGTTCAAGCTCAAAGCCTTCTCTGAGACTCAAGGCAAATGGTTAGCTCTTGGCTCCTGTAAAAATCAAAATGAAAATGCTTCCTATATATGGAACAGGGTAAATATTCCCAGTTCACAAGGGAGGAATAGGTGGATAGGAATGTACCTTTGTAAGTTATAGTGGATTGGTAACTGGTGGTCAACTTGCAATCCCAGCTGAACTGAATCAGCATAGTGCTGAGTGTGGATGGCCCACCTGAGGACTGGTCATAGGACTTCATTGTTGCTGAGGATGGCTGTGGTAATTTTCAGGGGAGCCCTGGTCCTTATTTTGAGCATAGCTTCTTGGCTCCAGTGCAGAACCCTCAACCTACTGGCACAGATCCTTCATCCTGCTGGCATAGACTTTCTAGCTTCCACCACTGACCTTCAGGCCTTCCCAGCACAGATGTGTAAAAACGGATCTACATGAGTCATTGTTGTGAACTCTAGGCCTTCAGTTGGACTTGTGGGGGGCATTGTCAGGGGCTCGAAATCTTCAGATGGACTTATGCAGGTTATTGCCATGGGATCCAGGCCCTCAGTAGGATTCTCTAGGTCTATAGTGTGTGGACAGATTTCCTACACTTCTTGTATTTGACTACTTGGGTGACCATTATAAATAATACTATAAATCATGTTTCCATTATGCAATTGTTTTCCTTGAAATTCCTGACTACAACACAAGTCATGCCCCTAGTGACCCACCTTCAACAAGATACCACCTCCTAACAGCATATTTAACTAGTCATCTCATCAATGGATGAAACCACTGATGAATACAATGCCTCCATGATCTAATCATCTTCAGCACACATGAGAATTGGGGGGATATTTTGTATCCATAACAGCAGATGGGACTACCAAAGCTCAGTGAAATTAAATAACTTCCATAATATCATAGTAAGTGACTAAGTTGAGATTATGAACCCAGATCTAATCATACTTTTAATCACACTGCTTAGCTATCTTAGCTATCATGATCTTCTTTTGGATATTTTGTTCTGACTCTAGACTTTTGCTTCAAGTAGAACTTTAAAAGCAAATTTGAAATCTAAATGATATAAGCAGAGCAGAAAAGGATATAATGGAGAAAAATATGAGCTGTTCTAGTACTGGGTATCTCTTCTTATCTGTTGGAGTTACCTCAGCAGTAAAATCCTATTTATATACCTTAGTTTTGGTCAAGAAAATAACACTGAATAAATCTAATTTATTTGCTATATTAAATACTCCATTAAACCATACTTATTGTTTGATATAAGGATAGAGTTGAGTACTAAGCCTTATTGAATGTGCAGTTTTAAAGTTATGCATTTATTTTTCAAAGAAGTGCTTTTTTTTAAGGTAAATAGTATTTCCATGGCAATAATTGTTTATAGATCCTGCAGGAAGAATATATGATAATAATTTATATTTAGCTTTTACCTCTTCCATATCCCCTGATAAACTACATGAAATTTCATTGACTAAGTGGCTTAAATACAACATAATCTTTTGTCAACATTAATTTCCTGAGGAAGACAATGATAGAATAATCTTAAATTTTGCATTTTTAAGACTGTATTACTTATATTTTATAATTTGTTCTTATGAGTTTTTCATGCTGTTTATATACATTAGTTTTGGCCAAGAAAATAACAGTGAATAAATCTAATTTATTTGCTATACTAAATACTCTATTAAATCCTACTTATTGATTATTGTCAACAACAAGCAACAATTAAAACATGCTAAACTTGTTTTTTTTTTTTTTTTTTGTGCACATGATAACAAGTCACAAAAATCACCTAAAACCCATGGGAGTTAGTTTGGTGAGAGCAGACATTGGGAAAAGTGGCCTGCATAGCTCACAACCTGGATAATATGCCTCTGCTCTCTGTATTCTGTTCAGAATGTATGTTTCAAACTGCTCTGTTTCTGTTTTCCTTTACTCTATCCAGTAAAGGAAAATCAAACTGCATTTAACAGTTTGTGCCTGGAACCAATCTTAAGTAACCCAAGTTTTTCTGTCTTTTGTGTGTACATCAGAATCATACTATGCCTCCACCAAATGTTTAAGAGCTGTAATTCACCACAGGAGTGCAAGACCAGTAACTTCTGGTTTCTAGTGACAAATGTCTCAGCTAAGACTGATGGACAGCTTTCTACACTGGAACTTCCTTTCTGAGAATCAGCTGTGGTTGCACGCACCCAAATTCCCACCCCTTGATGTTGGCCAGTGCCAAGTCCAGACTCATGGACAGATAATTATTATCATAGTAAAATAACTTCAAAGAAAGAGTGGAATTTGTGGCCATGAGATCACGGTAGATCTGAGTGTAACATTTGCAGCATTTCATTAGTTTTTCCCTGGAATAGTCCAGGAAGTGGCATGCACAGGGTTTTCTGGTTCACAGATTTTCTGGCTGAAAAAAATATTGAAATCTTAAGAAATATGTTTATTGTGCCCATATCTTAAGAAGCTCTCACTTGATCTTGGCATGGCTAGGGTTGTTTGAACAATTGAAAACATCTTCTTTAACTGTTTCCAGAAATCATTTGCAAACACCCTGAAGTAAGGTTACATACTTACGATTGAGCCCTAAGCCTCAATTAAGGTTGTTGTTGTATAGTGTTTGCTTCCTCTAATAGCCTGACACCAAAATAATATTATACAGTATCCCAAGATAATGAGAAGTATGCTTAACATCTGCTTATATTCAGAGAACAAAGGAGAATTGGAAGGATGTGTCCTGAAACACTTGCAAAGCACAGTCTTTGCTTGCTGAAGACGCTGGGTGAATTTTTTCATGGATTATTTCTCTGTCATACAGGGTAGTGGCATAATGTTCTGGAGATGTTGGAGAAAGCTTGACATAGATAGGCTGCTTAGCCTAATGACTCAGCAAGATGGACCATATTAAGAGAACCACTTCCAAGCTCCTCCAGGATAATATTTTAAAGTTAATTTATTAAAATAGGCAGAACTGATTTCTTGACACTGAAGAATATCCAAACATAATTTGTTTTCCTGACTTGGATCTTTGCTGTAATCTTTAACATTATCTTCTGGAACCAAGTAATGGTGAGGATCCTCATAAATGGAATTAGCAACCTTATAGATACCCAGAGAGCTCTCTTATCCTTTCTACAATAAGAAGATGACAGTCTATGAGAAGTGGGCCCCCATCAGACACAATCTGCTGGTGCTTTGATCTTGGACTTTCTGGCTTCTAGGTATGTGAGAAATAAATTTCTCTTGCTCATATAAAGTCAGTGATATTTTAGTATAACTGACGGAATGGACTAAGACAGTGTATTAACCAAGTGCTGTGAGAAACTGGAGGCAAAATCCCTGGGAAACTAGAATATTTTGCAGAACACCTCAGAATTATCCCAATTGAATAGTGAAGATGCTGGTATGTTTATCTTCCTACTTCCTGTTAACCATTAGTTAAGTGATGCTTCTGAGAGTTTCTGGAATGTCTAGCCAGCTATCAGTATTTACAGTAAACAGACGGTGCGCTATTGGGACAGGTGTGGGCACTAACAATCATTGCTGTAGTACTTATCTTCTCTTTCATTTCTAGGTATCGCCTTGATTGACTTTAAGCAATTGCACAGTGAATCCCCTTGAACATAGCTACAGATTTCCTACATGGACACATGAATTCCAGTGAACCTATTTCAGGATTAAGACACAAATTTCAGATTTTAGTTGGCCAGTGCAGAAATCAGCTCTCTTTTCCTCATTAGACCTGAAGAAGCTTAAAGTCCTGGAAATTGCTAGTGGTCATTTTGGAAGAACGTGGGAAGAACTAACTGAGTTTGCTGACTCATAGCCAAGATTGGAGAAAGAAAAGTGACCCTGGTCATGGAAACCACTGAATCTGTTCTCAGGAAACCAGTTGTAGCAAAGTCTGAGTCCAACTTGTAGACTAAGATAAGTGGAATGTGCCTATAAAAATCTTTAAAAGCTGAAACAATCCTTGCTAGTCATTATGGGTATTATCTCTGACTTCAAGGTTTCATTACAATGAAAAAGAACAAGAAGGACCAATTTCATTGTACTATTCCACGAGGTTTATTACTTTGAACAGCAAAATACTGACTTCTAGAACCAGAAATATACAAGGTGTGACTTGAAGACCCAAGGCTGATTCCATAAGCACCTCATGAAAATATATTGTATTTCTTTTAGTTGTAGCTGCCAAGACCTTATAGGCAGATAATTAGTATTGTACGGTGCTTTCAGCTTAGCTGAATATATTGCTTACCCTAAGCACTTTTCATGCTCCAAAATGATGTCAAGAAAGACAATTTGCCACTTTGGCAATTTGTGCCACTTAATACAAAATTAATTTACAACTCCAAATTAAGACAGAATCACTAGTTAGCAAATAAATCATTTATTCTAAATAGTAAGTATAGTTATACTCTGTTAAATTATTTATTATTACTGGATGGTAGCTATATGAACAGTAAATGAGAGTTTACTGTGTATATAGGAACAGTGATAATAAATGTTTGGATGCTCGAATAAGACACTTAATGTCCCTTTGAAGGCAAAATGAAGTTCTAAGAATTTGCAACTTATCTGAATTATTAATTAAGGCTTAAATTTTTATGCAACATAAATGAGAAGAGATAGAAAGAGAGGTATATTGAGAGAGAGAGAGAGAGAGAGAAAAAACACAAAACTCACAGGCATAAACAAAAGACAGATTTGTTTTTCTCTAATGCAACAGTCTTGAGTCAGATAGTCTCTGAGGTCACCCCGGCACTATGTTTCTTCCATCTTGAGGTTCTGCAATCTATAGGTTGGTATCCTCATTTCTCTGGTCCTCATTTCCAGGGAAGCTGGAAATATCTCCAACTGTGTGGCCGCGTTACCTGCCCAAACTCCTGCAGTATAATTGCCAAAACAATAAATGTTCAAATAGACCATGAGGCAAGTGGTTGTGCTTCCTCTCATGAAGAGGAATGAGATTTAGACCTTACGGGTTGATGAAACTTTGTGAGACTTTCATTAGTGTAACAACCACCAGGTACTGATTTTATGATGTTTCCCTCATGATCTTACAGATCAGGTATAGGCAATTAAGTAGAAATTAATAATCAAACCTGAAGTACATGTATAGACAATTAAATACAAATTAATAATAATGTGTGAAGATGAGGTATTGAGGAGACATAGAGCACTGTACACAACACCAGAGAATTTAAACTAGTCTAGGGACAGAAGGACCATCAGTGGCTTCTTGGGGGATTGATGCTGAACTGAGACTTTTGTGGAAGGTTTTATTTGACTGGAAAGTGGAAATTGTTCCAAGAGCAGGGAACAGAGACGTGGCGTAACTTTAAGGAATCTTCCAAAGACAGAAGTCATTTACAAGGCTGCTGCAAAACAATCTTAACTGAAGGCAGGAGCAAAGGGAAAACTATGTAGGATTTATTCAGAAAGGAAGAAGGATTACTGAGCTGGAAGGAAATATTCTTGGCACTAGTATTGTAGCAAAGTGTAGAATCACGATGAGCCACAGATTCTGGGTCACTGCAATGATTTGAAACATGGAAATGGTTATTGTTTGGCTGCAGGCACCAATAAATCGATCAAGCTTTTCAACAGGAATTAGAATATTCCTATAATTCTCCATTAATCACGTCTTTTGGAAAGGTAGAAAGTGGTAGGAATCACATCTGTTTGGTTGTTTGGCACCAAAGTATTAGCTTTCTTAGTATTTATCTGATTTTTTTTTTTAGTAAAAAATGTTGTAAGTTTGAATCATGATGAAATCTATTTTATTTGGAGAGTTGTTTTTGAGAATGGATAGCAAGTTATCCTAAAGAAGTCTGGAAAAATACTATTTAGATAGTATTGGGTAGGAGTGGGAGACTAACTTGAATATTTTTGCTTCCTTCTTTCCTACATTGGAACAAGATATCTCCTACAAGCGCGTGCGCACACACACACACGTACATGTATAGGTACATTATATAACTTTGAAGATCAGGTTTCATTTTCAATGTAGGTTCTGAACTGGTGTATGACTTTAATTTGACCATTCTTAAGCTCATAAATCCATTTATAAGCACTCATGAAGTGTCCACTATGGTTATGTGTTGCTAGCCAGTGCCAGGTGTTCAGCCTCTGGGTGTTGCTAGGTGCTAGGCATTAAGGTTCTTACAATGAGAAATGTAACCCAGATTATGCCAGAACACTGTGCATGTCACATTTCAGCTTTACTTCTGAAATTCTGTGTCTTCGGCTATTCCATCTCTGTCTTATAAAATTCCTTACCTATCCAATGAGTGCTCACAGTATTATTCTTTCCCCTTTTACTCTTCATTCCTACTTTATGGCCAACTTTACATTCCTATTTCTTTCACTGTGGCTCAGAATCTAATTCATGTTTGAGTGAGCCATGAATAGAACACAGAACATTCCTTTTCAAGAATCCAGAAGATTCCTTTCCAAGATTATGTTTCGAAAGATGATTCTGAAAGCATTACTCAGAAGGATGAATGGTCCCACCAATGCAGATCTTCCAGGTTTTTGCTCAGAAGAAACCAACTTAGGTATCTCTTGCATTTACTGTCAAGTCGTGACCGTGATCATAGACATGATATATAGAAGAATGGAATATAGGACAGAGGTAGCGGTTCTTAACTGTATGAATGCTACCATATGCTAGGCATTGTGTTAATTATAGTGCTTCATTTAGTATAAGAAACAACCCAATGAATGACATTATTATTCCCTTTATATGGGTGAGAAGGATGAGGGTCAGAGAGGATAACTAACAAACATCAAGTATAAAGGCAGGATCCAAATCCACCTTCCAGATTCCAGTTTTCATGCTGCCACCTCTTAAAATGTTTTTTCTTGAGCCAGTGAAATCCAGACAACTAACTAGTCTAACTGGATTATGACTTTAAGGAGTTCAGGTGAACACTAGTTGTCTGGAGAGTAAACTTCAACTCTGGTAAAAAGGGGACAGACTGAGTTTGAGAAAGGAAGTTGGCTGCAATATTACTGCTCAAGCTGCTGTCATCCTGGTAAATAGAGAAAATTTTTGTTTAGCAAAATGATTGGAATTCATCACCTTGTCTTTCCTTTAGTTGAGCCTTAAACACACCAATAAAATACCCCTCATCCTTTAAAAAAATTCTGGCATTTTGGAAACATTATTCCAAATTTGTGCCTGATCCTGGTGTGCAAAGAATGTGAGTGATCACTTGTCTTTGCCCTGCATATTGTACTGAAATTCAGAGGAAGCCTGTAATAATTTTGAAATACAGTAAGTTTGGAGAGCTTCTTAGAAAATGGTTAAGTTTTCACTAGCACAGGAAAGGCAGAAAGCAATTCATGAATGAGGACAGCTGCTCTGTGGTCTGAGTGGATCTATTTGCATTTTTGTTGTTAGGATAGCCAGGGCTTTTATTTATTTATTTTTTCTTCTTTTTCTTTTTAACTTTTTGGTAATGCTCTGGTGGTTAGTTTCAATGATTTTCTTTATTGTGACTTGCAGATCAATCTCATACATGGTTGTTCCATTTAACCTGTATTCCCTAGGTTATTTCTTAAAGCGATTTATTGAACATTACCCTAAATTGAACTGCATTTACTATCCCTTGACCCAATTACTTAAATGGTCCACATCCATTTGAATTTGATTGTCTGTTCTCTTGCTATTTGCTTTCCCTCTAATTTTACTATCAGTTGCAAAAGAGAGCATTTAGTTCTGAAGCCCCTTCCTTCCCAAGCCACTCTCTGAGCAGTGCAACTCATAAAGGTAGCTCTTCTGATTTGAAAACCCCCCAGCTCTTGTATCTAAGTATGGTTTACTTCAACTATTTAATTCTACAAAGATTTATGGAGTACCTACTTTGTGATACAACTCAGCTAGAAGCTGTTTGCCCCCTTTCTCCTTTGTAGTAAATTTGCTAGGCAAAGATCTCTGATCTTTGAGCAGGTTGTCTTAGCTCTGGATCTTGCCAGATGGTTTTCCAATAACAGTTTCAACTCCTCTGGCTTCCTTTCAACACTCATTTCACAGTGCACAGCAAATGTCCAGCAGGTTAGTTGACTGTGATCATTTGTGTGTTGTTAACTTCCAGCTCATGAACAAGTGCTGTTTCTCTAGGTGTTCCTCTATTACAGTCCTTCCAGTGCTTTCTATTCTTTGTCTAATAATATTTGCACAATGTGCTTGGTTCTGGTTCATATCTTGAATTGTTAAAGTCAGTATCAATACAGTTTGTCATTTTCCATTTTTAAGATTTTCTCTTTAAACTTCTGAACTCAAGGAAGATTCACTGTCTTCTTTCATTTTTCCTAACCCTTGTAAACCAGCCCTGTATTTTTATTGGCCTTCAAACTTGTTTAGGTAAAGTGAGTGGTGGGAATGGAAATGATTTTTTTTTCTGGGAAACCTGAATATTTATACTGCATGAGTAAAGACATCTTTAAACACTGCTCCTTTTTCTCCTTTTCCAATTTCTACCCTGGTGTGAAAGTGACATTTTGTCAAACTTTCCCATTATTTGGTAATTCCTACCTCCATATTGTGAAGTCACTGCTGCTGTTGCCAATTTGATGTTTAGATCCCTCTACAACCAGTTTCCTGGGAGCCTACGGAAAGCCCAGGTGCAGGCGACGTGCTCCTCCCCTGAGGTGTCTGACCCCACCGACTCTTAGGTAGTACAAACAGAATTTGACCTGTTCTCATAAGGCAGATGAAAAGTCTCGTCTAAAGCCACTTAGTAGCTGAATGGCTGAAAACCCAGAAATTCCAGATTTGGGGATATTTGCCCTGATCACTCAACCATACCATAGTTCAAGCCACAGGTTTTATTTTGAGTGACAGTGATTTGATTCAACCATGACATGGAACAGGAGATTGAATTACCAGCAAGTCAAGTTTGCTGAAGGGAAAGACAAAACAAAGGAGGAGAAGTGGTGGCAATGAGAGAGGCAGAATTTGTTAGCAAATGGAAAGAAATGGAATTAGTCTGGTATTTGAAAGAATCTGGACTGAGAGGATTATGTTCCTGAGCCCATGAGGTGTTTTTAAAAGCTTTGAGCAATCTAGTTCCTCTGTGAAGTTTTCTGTGCTACAACCAAAATAAGATTCTGATTCTGAACCAAAAAAACAAAAACAAAAACAAAAACAAAAAAAAACAAACCTTTGTTTGAAAATATTATCTTTGGACCTGAAAATGCTTCTTTTTTTTCCTTGTTGCATCCGTTCCATGACAAACGAAGGAGAAAGATTTTATTTCTCTCATTTTATCTCTGTCCTCTTTCTTGGTGGTGTCTGGATTCCATTAGACTTATTGGTGTATGGGTATGGCCATTTGGAAAATAACTGAATTGAGGAAGACTTTTTTGTTTACAGTTGTATTATATTCCAAAAGGTTCTATTACAAGTTTGCTATGCAGTACTCTGAAGTAGGTTTGGGCTTTGATACAACTGTGCAATCACAAGAAGAGGGAGCAGGGTCTTTTGAATGTTAGGGGCTAAATCTTCTTTACGTGGACTATGCTGATTCTATTTGAGGTGCAAAACATTGTGTAAAAACACACTTGTCTCAAGATTTAGAGGGAAATATCTAATGTAAATGCTTAGCATAGTGTGAATAATATCATCCTCGGCTGTAAGAAGCTTTTGAAATGGGTTCATTTGAAGGTTTAAAGTTTATTTTGTACAAAATACAACATTTCAGGAGTTTCCAATGCGAACACTGGGTCCAGTATATTTGACAGTGGGGTCAGTCCTCTCTGTTCATTCTGTCAACTAAACATATTTCTCCTTCCAATGATTTATTTCAATAGAATGAGACTGGCTACTTTTGCCATTTGGCATTTGTTATACTACTTTGTATTTTTTCCAGATGACTTTAGTGTATATGTCAGCACTATGTGCACAGAGCTCTATTTTTTAAAAAAGCAGGCAGAATCCAGTCTCTTTTATATAGAAGAAAATAAAGCCATATGGAAAGATTTCATTTTTCAAATGTACTTTTAGCAGACAGAAAATTTAACTTCTGCTCTTGTAGGAAGCAGGTTGAGTTTGTTTTGTGTCACATTCTCGCTGTTGACTCCGGGTTTGCACCCAGCATGTTATACTGTCTCTTGGCTTTACATCATGATCAACATATCTTCTACCCTTGTTTAGACAGATGTGAAGAATAAGGGAATTCAGGCAGATAATTTTGGATGAAGTCAGATATTCTTGGAAACTGATGCAATGTAGGTTTCAGAAGAGATTGTAAAGCCTCGAGGACTTTTATCTGTTCCCCAGTTGCACACTATGAGTATGTGGGGATGGTGGTGTTCACGCCAAGCAATGGCATCTGTGGCCCCTGGTGTATTGACACAAGCCAGCTAAGATGGAAAGCACTTTCCTGAGATAGTTGGATTGCCTTCATTTGGAGATCATTGTAGATTGAAGAAAACACTCATGGAATCACGGAATAAAGATATCAGCCAAGATATGTCCTGGAAGACATCTGCCTTATATATGTATATAATAATCTGCTGCTCAGAAACCAAAAATCATATACAGTATAAGTTGTAAACTGCATTTTGCTTAAGAAAGATGATGGTCAATAGAAGTACATCTGGGTGTTTTAAAAACACCAAGCCCTGCACTCATTTATGAATGAGTGAACTTTGATTGCAATCAGTCACAACTCAGTGGCACATTTTCTTTCCTCAAGAATGGGCTGCAGCAGGGTGTAGATTACAAGGACACATCATGATAAATGGAAAAACCCAGTGGGGGAAACACATTCCAATGAGAAAGACCAGTTGAAAAGTATAGGCATAAAAAGGAGTTTGAGTGGGTAGTTTCTTTACCAGTGAAGTAAGCCCATAAGATTATATCACCTAGTAACTCTGTAGCCATCTTAGTTTAGATAAGTACACCCTGTGATGTTCACTTCTGCGTATTTCAATAAAAATTTATGGCTTACACACTATGAAACAAGTTCTGTAAACATATTCAAAACTATGTATTTCTTAACAAAGTGATTAGCAGAAAAGTATGCATTAACATGAAATATTCAATAAAAATTGAATTGAAAGCAGTTGAAAAGTACTAAAAATCATATAAGAAAGGATAAAATATAGCTGTTTAATTTTTTCTATATTCTTTTTATTTTTAGTGGTGTCTAATGGATCATAAATGAAGACTTTAAGCTTTCTACTTTATTGCTGTAAATTAAATTTAAATATTTCAACATGTCATAGTATGTCTTCCCTTGGTGTTTTTAGTATCTAATGGAGGCATTTCAATTTGCAGTTTGCAAGTGATTGGTGAGTAGGAGAATCTAATTTAGTGGTTTGTGGCTAGTATTTTGTCTTAATATTACATGCATTACTTAACTATGGGGACACTTCTGAGTGTCAGTAGGTACTGTTTCAGTGAGTGAATATCACAGGGTGTACTTACCTAAACTAAGATGGCTACAGAGTTACGAGGTGATGCAATCTTATGGGCTTACCAATGTATATGTGGTCCATTGTTGACCAAAATGTCGTTATATAGCACATGACTATATAATGTATATACAGCAAGGCGCACACACACTTTGATACATTTTCACCAACTGAACACATTTGTGTAACCAGCACTTGGGTTAATAAGCCTTCGTCCCCTAGAATTCCTCCTCAGAATACCTTCAAGTCATTCCTTCTCCAAAGGTAACCCACTGGTCCAGTTTTTCACAGGAGAGATTACTTTTGACTGCTTTTGAACTTTATCTGAATAGCATCATAGAATATGAATTCCTTTGTGTCTAACAAGTACGGGATTCATCCATATTACTGCAAATCATTGTACTGCTCCATCGTGCAAATAGACCAGCATTTATTTATCCATTCTACTATTGTTCAGCCTTTTGATGTTTCCAATATTTGACCTAGGAGCACTGTTTCTGTTTGTGAACATCCTGAATAATTTCACTGATGGCCATATGAACTCATTTCTCTTAAGTGGATATCCAAGAGTGAAATTGTTGGGTCTTTGGATATGGTATGTTCAGCTGTAGCAGATTCTGCCAAAGCATTTTCAAAAGTGATTGTACCAGTGCAGAATCAAATATAATAGAATAAATAGGAGTAGAGCAGAATAGAATGGGAAATAATAGAGGCTTGTATCATATGCTGTAGTGGTAGCAATTGTTTCCTCAGATGTTTGTTTTAATTATCCATATATTCATGTTTATTCTAGGTTTCAGTGTGAAATATATTTTTTTTCTAAGTTACTGGAAAAAGTTTAAGAAATAGTTGTTTACTTTCTAGGTTCAAGTTCAAACAATTTCATGGACTCTGTTTGTGAGCAGATTGTCCTGCTGTGAATAATAGAGACTGGGGAAATCATAGGGTTTTTGAGGATCTGGACCAACTTCCAAACAATGCTAATATTTAAAAACAGGTTGTGATGAGAACTTCACAGAAAGATGACAGTGTAAGGCTGAATAATTGAGATTTTGATGGCATCAAAACAGCAACCTGGATAATTTCATGGTGTCATTTCTGGGCCTCTGTACTGGGGACGCATGTGGCTGGTCCTTTATAAAACTTTTCTCCACACTCATTGCAGTTCCAGTTTTCCTAACCCCTCAGCCAGGGAAAATCAACCACTCCCAAAGTTCAAGACGAAAGGCCCATTCCATCATAATAAGGAAAAGAGATAATTCACACGCAAAGCATATTTGCCTGAGTTTTCTTGATTGATCATCTGACATGGCAAAGAATCATGAGAAGGTAGAGCAAAGCTGATTGCCTGAAATGGTATCCTGACTCCATTACTTACTACTCACAGCTACTCCTCTCTGCTTTTTCCTTCTTTCATTTCAGTTTTCTTTCTCCCACCCTCCTTCTTTCCTGTCTTCTTTTTTCTTTCTTCCTTGCATCTTTTCTTCTTTTTTCTAAGTTAAATTTCTGATTATAAAAGTAGTATATAGTGTGGTAATTTTAGGCTTAGTTTTTTTTTTTTTTTTGTCTTTTTGAGATAGGATCTTGCTATGCAGTTCAGGCTGACCTTGAGCTCACTTTGTAGCCAGGCTGGTCTCGAGCTTACAACAATCCTCCTGCATCAGCCTCCCGAGTGCTGGGATTAAAGGCATGTGCCACCATGCCTGGCACATAATTTTAGGCTAATAGTTCTATTAAAAGTGTAAGTCTCATCATGTCATTTCTTTCTTATGTATTCTAATACTCCTATTACCTTTCTAGAAACTTCATCATGTCACTTACAAGGTCCAGTGTCTCCCCTATCCCCTCCTTACCTTTCTAGGCCTGGTGACTGCTTTTGCCTCTTGTTTTCAACTATATTTGGCTCCTGTTGGCCCTTTAAATGTGCCAGGGTTACTCTGTCATTAAGAACTTACCTTGGGTGTCCCTTTCCGTCTATTTTGTACGTGGTTAATTCCTGCTCATCTTTCAGGATGTTATTTTTTCCAGGAGCTTTTCCCAAATCATGGATTATTTGCACTTGCTCCTACTGATTCTTGTTCTTTTTATTTTTAATATATTTGTTTGCTTGTTAAATTTTCTTCCCCACTAATGTAGGCTCTTGAGAACAAGGTCAATGTCTTTTTTCATTCATCTAGAAATCTTTAAAACAGTGTTTATCAAGTCAATCATAAAACACAGAGGTATTCTCTTAAGAGTGGAATTGCAGGTGACTTATTATTTTCACCTTTCTATTTATCTGTTGTTACCAATTTTTCCACAATAAACATGTACTATTTGAGTTATAAAATATGAAAATGAGACAACGAGATAAGATACCAAAAGTAAAATGAAAACACCAGCTAACTATAGGAAAAAGGTAAAGCTAGGTAACTCATTAGCGAATCTGTTATTTGTAGCTGGTAATTAAATGGTGACAGGCATCAGGGTCCCTGGTTGACCCTATCCCCAAAGACAGACTTGTGAGTAAAACGTAGGGTGTGGGTATTATAGGATCTAGCCTGCTAAAGTCAGGTAGAATCAGAGAGGAAGTAGTTATAAAGAGTAAGAGGACCACTGAAAATAGACATGGAACCAGCTGTGAAAGTTAGTTGGAAAACTAGAAGAAAATTAAAAGTCCCAAGTAGAAGAAAAACAAGAGCTTCAGAACATGGAAACATGAGAAAAAGCAAGAGAAATAAGAAGTACAAAGTTTATTAGATAAAGAAAAGATAGATAAAGGAAAGCAAAAGAAAGGAATATAGTTTGGTAGAGAAAAATGTGTGTATATATATCAGTGGTCATACTGAATCATTTAGAAAGATATATTTTGGGGAACAGGTCATCAAATAACAGAAACTCAAAATGTTGACATGCCCTACTCAGCACAGGGCATCTGGTCACCCACTGGAAGTAGATTTACCTCATTCTGCCTTCTACGTGAAGCCATTACAGGCAGAGGGTCCTGCAGGAATCCTGACAAAGTCCTTTTTGGGTCACTCATTTGTTCTCAGTTTTTGGTTTTGTCTTCTCAGTTTTAGTGCACTGAGCCTTTGGTGTGAGCCATTTATTTACATTTTGAAATGTGAGCATTCACTGTGGTCTTTCCTTGTGTGCCTGGGACAAAAGACATGACTTAGCTGTCACTGCACTGAAGCATGCAGCCTGCCCATAGGTTGGGTCACAAAGCAAAGCTGTTTAAAGGAATGGGGCTCCTCTCAGGAGACAGCTGTGAGTCCATGCAGCATTTGTCAGCTGTGCTAAAGATGGAATGGAGGACAGAAAGGAACATCCAGAAGAATACTATATGAATGGAAGGCTACCATAAAGCATTTCAAACTGGTGAGAAGTCGGGTTGGCAGTGTGGAGGTCAAAGGGTAAGCTCCCTCCAGCCCCTGCCCCCGCCCCAGCCCCAGCCCCAGCCCTTAGCCTAAGTCCTTCTCTGGCAGGTTTTCAGTTGTGGTTACATTAAGATGAACTGACCATGAGTCTTCCTGCTAGTTGACCAGGGTGAAGATTACAGATTGGGCTTTTTAGATTTTCAAGTACCAACTCTAAGTAATTGAGAGAGACTCTCTTGAGCTCTGGGTTAAGAACAATTTTAGGACAACAGTGCCCAGTAGTGATCCTGTTTCATTGTGGTTAAGAAGGGATAGTGGTCATACTGCCTCATTTATTTTCTATTTTGCCATAGATTTTACTTACCTATTAACAATTAGTCTTTAAAATGCATAATCTTGCCCGCTGTATTAAAAAATGGATCTTAAAATTGAAAGGACTAATTCAGATGGTTAAATTGCATCCTTTATTTTTCGGGGAAGAACATAACATTCATGGAATGATGAAATTTAATATATGGAACAACATAGATTGAGCAACATGAAACTTGCTTTACCTTATATGTGAACTGATTAAGAAGGCTATAGAAATTATTATTGAGGTTGGTTATTGTATTTGTAAACAATCACAGAAAGTGGGATTTGACAGAGCTAGGTTGATCCACTTGCTACAGAGCCTCATCCTAATCTGTCTTTGGTACAGATGTCTTTGGCAACTTTTTACTTTTTGAAGTTGCTTTCTTATTGGAATGACTCACATCTAGTGCATTGTACTCTAGTTCAGAGTTTGAGTGTAATATTCTATGACCCATTGTGGAAACTCTGCAGATACATATGAAAAATATTGAAGGTTACTCATGTCCCTGTCTATGGGAAACTGTTTCTATGTTGTAGAAATGATATGGATTTGGCAGTGAGACTGTCTTACCATTAAGACTGTATTCTGCCACATATTTGCTAGAAAATCTTTGACAATTGGTTAACCTCATAGCTTCAGAATAATAATGCATTCTCATGAAATCACTGTGAATGTTAAATAAGAAAATGTGTATCTGTTTGTTAGTTGTGGAATGGGATACGTTTAAGGCAATTTAAGCAGAAAGGTATCTGTTAAAAGGTACTGGTTCACAGAATCATTAGGAATAGCCTCTAGGCTGGGCTTCCAAAACATCACATTGCAGAACTGGACTGCTAAAGAAGTTGCAGTCACAGTGATTCCCTGACCAGGTTGTCTATACCCTGATCAGAAATTAATACATTAAAAGTCATCCTTGCTGTTGTTCAGACCTGGAGAGCCAAATGTCTTCACCCTGTTGCTTACCAGAAAATCAAGGCTCACCCGACTGGCCCCATATCCCACTGTGCACTTCCTTTCTTCTCCCAACCCCAGTCTTGATATGTCCCTCTTCAAAGGGTTGGACTCTCTATAAAGATCACTTCCAGACACTTTGCATTTGCCTCTATTTTCTTTTGTTGCTACCTTGCTGCTCAAAATGGTTTCCCTCTGACTCTCAATCTCTTAAAATCTTAGTAACCTTGAGGATACAACTCAAGTTCTCTTGTTACAAGTTCCAAAGAATTAACACAGGTTTCTATTTATTCTTCAAATTCCAAAATGAATTGTCTGATTAACATCTTTTCTTTTGATATTGTCTTTGGCTGTTACCTCAGAATTTTATCGTGTGATTTTTAAATGCATCTTAATCTTTTCAACAAAAGTGTAAGTTTCTTGATAGCAAGAATACACATAAATACAATTTGATGGTCCCTATACTACTTAGCACATGATATATACTGAGGAAATGTTGGTTGATAACAAGCAAGGGGATTGTTGGCGTATTTAGACCTGGCTTCATTAGGGGCTGTAGTGGATGCTGTGATGAGCTACCCAGATCTCCCACTGAGACTTTTTCCTCTGGCTACTTTCTTGGGACAGCCCTGAAAGGGCCACCCCAGATTCAGGGGCCCCTCTGTGTTGGCTGGGGTGTCTATTGAGACTACATCAGCTCAACTTCTCCCTGTTCTCAGGTCTGCTTCTGTCCCTTCCTTTACCAGATGCTGATTCGGGCGAACTTTCTATTAAGCTCCCTACATGTCAATCCAAGTATTTTCTTGGAAATTCAACCTGCAGCAGGAACCTTGTGGTAAGTTAAAAAGCAATGAATGATTTCAAGTTTCTGAGCTTGCTGAAATGGCTGAAAGCAAAATAAGTGGTTTAAATCCTAGCAAGTCTGTGACAACTCATCTTTGAAACTGAAGCTATGAAATTATTTTTATCATTTGCAAATGGAATCTGAAACAAAATTAATGACTAAAGTCATAAATGACAAAGATGTGTCTTTGTATTCAGATAGGATCTATTGCCTTATTCAAAGTGATGTATGGATCAACTAATGGGGCCATTTTAACATGTGTATCTTATTTTTTACGTGCAGAAACTTTATCTGAAAATTACTAATGTGCCCTGCACAAAGGAAACTGAATAAGTCATGTCTGTAATATTGGGGTACACCAAGGTGCAACTGAGACAACTGAGGCAGGCAAAGTTGAAGCAACTTGTGGGAACTTTATTGCAGACCAGGTGAAGTTGGGCCAGGGTAAAAACACCATTGACCCTGAACAAGGGGTGGGAGCATGTTTTACAGGGGAGTTTAGGTAGGAGAGGGAGGCATTGCTGAGGGAGGGTACAGAATTTTGGGTCTCTGAGTAGGGGATCTAGGGCTTGGTGATAGACAGGATTGTATTGGGTACAGGGGGTGCTGGCAGGCACAGAGTGTCTCTTGTGGCTTTTTTGTGGAATCAGCTCTCTGCAGGTCGAGTTGTGTGGGGCCAGTGCTAGTTGGTTGAGCTGCATGGGGAAGCTGCTGACTTCCCATTGAACACCATGCTCCCGGAGGGTGAATAATGGATCTGCTTGAGGAGCTTTTCTCTCCTAGCTGGGTCGAGGTCTAGTTCAGAGACCTGACAAGTAAAAGACGATTATTAGTTTGAGTTTTCAAAATGAGTTAAAGGCCAAGTGAGACAAAACTAGAGATAAAATGACAAGTAAATTTGTTTAAAAATTGAATTTTCAAAGCTACTATCAATATAATATATGTTTTCAAAATTAATTTTACTGTTTTATTGTGCATTTGGGTAGACATTAATTGTTACAATTCTGTTTACAAATAGGACTATTTTATTCATAAAATGTATACTTATATGTGGATAGCATAGTTGTCTTCCTCCTTTCCCAAATGAGTCATACATAGAATCAATTTTAGATTTTATTCAGCATGTCTTTGTCTCTTAGTTTACATATAATAGTAAAGGTGATGAAAAAACTTGTCCAGAGTCAAGATCCATCTAATGCCAAAAGCAGGCATTATAAATTTTGCAGGGGGTGGTACTGGGAATCGAACTCAGGACCTTCTGCTTGCCAGGCAGGTGCTGTGCCACTGAGCTATATCCCCAGCCCCAAAAGAAAACATTTGAACCAGGAATTTCAAATCCATTGTGTATGGTGGTTGCTTTTCATGTCTATCT
Organism: Cuniculus paca; assembly: GCA_004365215.1. Taxonomy (NCBI): domain Eukaryota; kingdom Metazoa; phylum Chordata; class Mammalia; order Rodentia; family Cuniculidae; genus Cuniculus; species Cuniculus paca. The sequence continues at coordinate 2,062 of RJWT010007176.1, read as the reverse complement.
TTTGGGATTATCTGTGTAAATCATCTCTCACACATGGAAGAAAGATGAGTTTTTAGACTCGCTTTTTAAATGCCACGTCAAACCATTTGTGATCAGAGAATCTGAATTCCGTAAAGTAACTGACACCAAAACAAGTTTAATTTGGTCAAGAGATGGATTTTTTTTGACCTTCACAATGTCCAGCATTGGACAGACGTATTTACTTCTCAAATTACTGTCATACCTGCTTTGTTGGCATGTAGCTGCTTAACATCAAGAAACGCATGGAAGGTAGGAGTGGGGCCATGTCCCTTTCCATCTCAAGTATAATAAAGTCTGACTCAAGCATGAGGGATAAAAGAAGTAAATTTTAAAAATTTCTCCCAATACACCCCACATAAATAAGCTGTACAATCTACCTTCTATATACATAGAAAGTGGTGAAACTGGGCTTATGTTTCTTACTTGAGGCTAGAAAACTTGATTGGCTTTGGGTCCTTGTCGGGCCTTGTTTATATCAATATTTATAAACTTGGAATCATTCTTTAGCTTTCTGCTGGAAAAGAAGTGTGGCTATCAAGTTGGCCTGGAACCAAAAACTGAACCAATGTTAAGTAAGTTGCAGTTTAGCTTTTGTTAGGCTAATTTGCTTCTCTGTTGATGACCAGAGGATCACTTAAAGCAGATTGTTTTGGCTGTGTTTGGTTGTCTCCATGAATCAAATCCACTAGAACAGAGGTAACTGGCCCTGTTACTTCAAGAAAGATTAGGGCTAGCCACAGTTGTCTCCCTACAACCTGTGCAACAGAAAGAAAATGAAGAAAAAAAAAGATTTGTAGGCATAAGAAGAAAAGGAAGAAGTAGAAGTAGTTAATATACACATTGTATGAATAAACATAGTATTTTATTTCAATAGAGTTTAAGGTATCTGCACCAAAGTAACTTCGTTGGGGTTTTAACACATTTAGCAGTTCAGGGGTTCTGCATGACTTCCTCAACCCTTAACAGGTGTTGTTTATAATTGTTATGCGTCAGATGATAGAAGTTTGGTTTCCAGATCCTGATCCTGTAGGGATAACTATCTTAACAAGCACAATTATTTCTTTTAGGTGAAATAAAATGTCAGCTTGAAATTGTGCAGTTGCAACCTGTCTTGGGAAGAGCTCATCCCCTAGTTCTCACACAATGATGTTTACAATTGTTCTCATTTCCCAGCAGACACTGATTACTGGCAGATAGCACATCCCCGACGTGCTGGCCAGAGTGTACATGGTCTGATGCCCCTTCAGCCAGATGTAATCTTCAATTTTCTAACTTTTATTAATAACACTCAGTTATATTAAAGGATTATCATTATACACAGTGGGGTTTCTGCTTCTAGTTGTGAACGTTAGCGTTATACAAATCACATGGTATTTATTTTCTATTAGCACATGTTTGCAATACATTATGATTATGGTACACTTACCGTGGGGAGTTTGTACATAACAGATCTTAATTCTTTTCTCTCCCTTCCCCTTCCCATCCCTCCACGTTCCCTCCAAATTTCGTTCCTCTTCCCATTTTCAAAAGCTCCATTTCCATTTTTTTCTTCAGTTCCCCTTTTAAAAAATCCCTTTTCTTTCATTCCCTCTTCCTCCATCTCTTATTCCCCTTCGCATTTGAAAAAGATCTCTCTATGTCCTATTATCTATCATTTATCTTGCTCTTTATCTGTGTTTTGGGTTTCTCATATAAGATAAACCATGTAGTATTTCAACTTGTGTGTCTGATTTATTTTACTTAACATTATGGTCTCAAATGCAAATTAAAACAACTCTGAGATTTCATCTCACTCCAGAAAGAATGGCCAGGAGCAAGAAAACCACCAACGATAAATGCTGTAGAGGCTGTGGGGAAAAAGGAACCCTTCTCCACTGTTGGTGGGAGTGCAGACTGGTGCAACCACTGTGGAGGTCAGTCTGGAGGTTTCTCAAAAAGCTAGGACTGGAAGTCCCATTTGACCCAGCTATTCCGCTTCTGGGCATATTCCCAGAAGAAGTGAAATCATCTTACCACAGTGATATATGTGCACCCATGTTTA